>JAOXNR010000028.1:16414732-16442262 GCA_028571225.1 Parsonsia alboflavescens
TAGTTTTTAAGGCTTCAATTTGGCTCAAAACGACGTCGTTCTATTTGGGCAGATGTTGAGTCCATTTCCCTCCGTCAAACCGTTTCCTTTCGCGTGCATTAGGGACCGCTACGGCGTGGTCCATAGCATTTTCGTATATATATATATATTTATATATATATATATATATAGTGTGTGTGGATCTAAACCAACCATACGTGGAACCCGAACATAAAGAAAATCTCTATCCTTTGTGATACTCAAATACCTTCAGAGAAGGTACAACTTCAATCATTAATACTATTATCAACGGTCATGCTCATTACATTTATATTATGACTTTATCTGTTCACAGATACATTCGAGACAAACTATTAACTTGGTACTTGCATGATAACAGCAAATTATGATTTCACTCTAAGCAATCGTGTATCATGATTTACATTTGCACTTTTTTTTATTTATTTTATGAAAGGGCACAGATGGTACATACATTATATTTGTTTTCAGATTCCAAACAAATCAAAGAACTATCACGAACTTGGTTACATCCTTATGCTTTGTTGATTTATTTTTTTGAAATTGCATGTGATTTGTACTACATCATTGATCTCATTTTTAATTATGAAAAAAGAAATTCTACCCAAGCCAAATAAAAATAAATATGTCCTATTATGTAATTACTTCAGTCCAGTTTTGAGAAACAAAAGATCTTTTCATTCCATTTCGTTAACATCAACCTTCACATATAACATCCAATCTCTGTGGCTCTCATGCTCAAGGCAACCTTGAGTTTATCAAGTGAATATGGGTCTTGTGAATTTCTTTATATGAATTATGAAGCTTCTCCAACGTTACTAAATAATTTCGATTTGGTTACTCTTATTTTAAAAAAAATTTCTAACATGAAAGAATGACTTCATGGAATGATTAAGATCAAGCTTGGTTTGATTGTGGAAGTTGTGTGATTTTTTGACAGACCTCTAAGGACCATTATCATACACTTGAAATTATAAGGATAGCTGATGACTAGAACTTTTCACTTGAGATTTAAGTTTCAATGACCAAGATTTAGTTAGGCCAACAAAATGGATATATTTAAGGACCTACATTAATTCTTATTAGAGTGAAAACTTTAAGAATTATACTTCACATATGGGAATGTTTAATGATGAGATTTATCATGAATTTTGGACTTGAGAACCATATACAAATTAGGATTCAATTGAGACTTGAACAGAAAATTTCATCCATGAACTTCTAGTTAAGACCCTATTTTAAAAATTCATTTCGATGATCAAATCTAACTCAATTGGACCAAATTTGGTACCAATAGAAATCTTTTTCTTAGTAGAAGAGGGTTCAATTGAGACTGGTTGGTTTATTTTTTAAAGTTTTGAAGTTCATTTAGTTGAAATTTTCCTCTAATTTTACTGTCACTTTGACTAATTTAATTACTTGACCATGTGTAACTTGTTCTAAATTGTCCCAAAATACACCAAGTAGAGGATTTATAAAGACATTTCACACCCCTTCTTGGCCCTGTAAAAGACTCTTTTACCCATGATCTTAAAAGAAAAGAGGGAAAAAAGGGAAGAAAAAGACAACCCTAACCGGGGCCATCAACCTGTTCCTTATTACTCCAACTCATCCCCTTCAACAACCCTCCGTAACCTCATTATATATGGATTGAGTATTGACTAATGGAATTTACGATGGGCAACCTCCAAGGGACGAGAAAGCATAGGGCTGACAGACCTTGGTAATGGAAACTGTTGATAGAACCTCGATGCATGTTGGGAGGTTTAACATGATAGAGGGGTTCGCCACGTGACACCCATGGTACCCGAGGAATATTTGATAATGCACTTGGAGTGATAAGGATTGCACTTGTGCCTTGTTACTTGAAAGTGTTTTGTTTTCTAGATATGGAAATGATTGAGTACTTAAATGTCTTTTTTTTTTTTTCCGTAAAACCTAGCAATAATTCATCACTAGGATTTTAACTCAAAAATATATTTTCTTCCTTCTTACTTTACAGACTTTGGATCATGACGAGGGAATCCTTGATTAAGATGAATATCCACTTCGGTTGTGTGCTCTGCGGGAATTTCTTAAGACAGTTTTGTGGTCTTTTAATTGGGACAGTTTTCTAGAGAGACTTTTTTTGGTACTCGTGGTATTATTATGAAAGGAATCCCTTAAGGTTAATATGTAGAAGACCACCATATTAACTGAAGTTTAGTATGATATCTTCCATATTGTGATATATAGTACTTAACGTCCACTTCCCCTGCACTCCATCGTAGCCCATCGCTCAAGTGGGAAGATCTGGTATTCCTCACGAGACCTAATTCCCTCCCGGGGTCCAGTGGTCAAATCACAAATGGTAATGGTGATTCAAAACTTCGTTCAAAGATATGTAATAAGGAAACTACAATATTAAATTCTGATAAGAATTTTAGAAAATTATTAATGGGTTTTGCAAAAGATTAAAAGAAAAGAGACCCCAATGAAGATCACTACATTAGAAGTTACAAAAAGAAATAGTAAATCAAGCAGTCTGGTTTTTGGCCACTTTGACAAAGAAGAAGAGAAAAGGGAGGGAAAGTAAGGTCAGTGGGAACTAAGGTCAAGAGTCTTAAACTATTTAAAACTGCTTGAGGTCTTACCTTAGATTCTGCAAATCCAAGTTTGGCGTGATCTCAAAAGGAACCCTTCATTCATCAATTTTAATCATGCCAATTGAAAAACAATTCTCAAGAGTCATCATAAGATCATAACTAGATCATTGACCTTTGTTGTCTTCCAACATCAACCAATGTTTGAGTTTCATCAACCCAATTCAACATCCTAGCTAAATGATGAAAGTCCTAATTAAGTAGTTAAACAAGAACCCTAGAAGAGTTTTTTGATGAATACTCAAAGAATCAATGTTTGATCTAAAAGGAATCACTCAAATTTGAATTAAGTTGTTTGTAAAAGTGCTTCAAATGTTACAAGATAAGAGATTATATATAGTCTCGAAGTTCTAAATTAACCTAATAATTCATTCTTAAGGTCAAAGGACATGTTAACCCTTAATAAATAGGCCAAAGAACAAGAAGAAACCGAGAAGATAGCTTAAAATTAAAAAATTATCGCACCTAGTCAGAGGTTGACCGGCATCGATTATCCCCACAAGTTGGGCTCTACAGGCAACATCTGACTGTTGCTGGTTGGCTTAGCCTCGATTGAGGCTAATGATCGTTTTGCACCATTTGTCTTGTTTTCTTTGTCCTTCTTTGATGCTTTCTTCTTAGTTTGAAATGACATAATTTTGAATGCATCAAAGTGTGTTTTACGAGCCATCTTCAAGCTTGAACTTGAAATACAAATTTTTGTGCAAGAATCTCCATCCATGAAGCTTGTAACCTTCAAAGAAACTCTCATACTCATCCAAGGCATCATTCATGGTCCACAAGAAGTTCTTCTTTTTTGAAGTTTCAACCTTATACTTAAAGTATAAGTCTTTGAAAATGCACATTAACCTCTTCATCATGCATCTCTTTATTCCATGCTTTGAATTCTCCTTTAAAACTCAATCTTTGTGATTGAATTTGAAGCCAAATACTTTGAATCTTTTAATTTCTTCATATCGTAGTTTCTATGAATACTTCCAAGCCAAATGTGTTCTTTGATGTCCATCAAAGTTAGTCTTGAAAATCAAATGATAAAGACAAATCCATCTATGCCACTTGCCAAGATTAAAGAATAAACAAAAAGATGAAGCAAAAAAGAAAGAGAAGGAGAAAATGAAAAGAGAAAAGAAGGGTTCATGTCAGTATAATGAGTTCCTTTAAATATAAAAAAAAGATGAGGAAATAAAGTAGTTTGTGGTGAATATGTTTTGATGGCAAGTTAGAGGAGAAAACTCAACCTCAAAATAGCTAGTAACTATTTTCTAATTTGAGAAAACAAGGGAATTACTGGACTAAGAAAGTTGATTTGAGTGTGGAAATTGAGGGGGCCCTTTGCTGGTAATTCGAGAATTTAGGTCTTTAAGAATAACTAAAGTTCAGGTACACCTTCCTTTTGGATTGTACATTTTATAATTATTGACATACTTTCTTCGGCGACCAACATAATTCTCAACTGCATTTACTTTTGCTGAATCTTCTTCTTGCAATGTTGGACACATACCAATGGAGTGTCCTGTATGAGAACAAATTCCACAGACCCTTTGCTATTGGTAGTTTCCTACAACCATACCATGCACCAAATATGTTAGTTCGGAAAGGTTAAATTTGTTGAAATACTTACCGCATTCATTCTTCTGTGAAGACCTTGTCTCTGCCCAAATTGTTGAGATTTTGCAACTATTATAGAGATCAAGCCACGAACTTTTTAGGATGTTTTTCTCACCGAGGCTCCTCCATTTTTGAAAGTATGAGTCCTTCATAGAAATATTGGAGAAGAGTATGTTCTATTATTTGAAATTCTAGGCTGTAGATATAAAGTGCTATCTCCATTTGGAATCAAATGTCCAATTTTAACTTGATACAAAAATCAAGAAGTTCATTTGACTTAACAAAAAGGTAAAATGCACTAGGTACTCTTGAACTTCTTCAGAATCTAGTTTTTGCCCTCTAAATTTCAATGCTCAAGTTATTACCCTCCAACTAAAAAAACCTATAAAGAAAATCCCTTCCATCCATTTTGGGAATTTAGTCTCGACGAAATCCTGTCTTGTGCCATTCAAGTAAACTTTATTATGGGTCATTTCATCTAGTGAGAACAAACGGTCCAATAGTAGATAAGAATGGTACGCGACAAAACAAGACCAAAATAGAAAATTTTATTCAAAATGCACTTATTTATTTGTTTATTTTTTTGGATCTCCATCTTCAATTTTTAGACAAGTATAGTTTTGCTTGAAATAATTGGGTCAAAAGAAATAGCAAAAGTTACCACTATTAGTAGACCAATCTCTAAAACCCATATACATTCAAGAATCAGTCAAAACTAAAAACAAGTATTTATGAAGATCATGAGAAAACAAAAATAGAAGAGTTATGTTTTTCAAAATTTGAGACAATAGAGGGAAGAGCCACCTGAAAAAAATCTCTTTGGCGTGGAATTCACCAAAGATCTCTTCGGAGACTTCTTCGAGAACTAACAATGCATCCGATTTGGACTATAGAAACAGTTTTTCCTCTTCATCAACATTAGATTTCATATTCTCTTGTTGACTGGTAGGCGGAAGGGAAGTTGATAGGGGAAAGGCTCTTGAAAAACCTCCTTTGAATGGAATATGTCAAAGACCTCTTCAGAGACTTCTTTGAGACCAAATAATAAGTTGGGCTCGAACTATAGAAGGGGAAAATTGATGACTTTTTTTCCTACATCAACATCAGGTTTCTTTCTCGTGCTGATTGGTAATGTTACCGGAGTTCTCCTTGGCTGTAAGTGAAATAGATTTGGGGAATGAGTTTGAAATGAGTTGACAATGGTAGGTTCGGGGGAGCTTTTGGAAGTTCAACCACCCATTTTTTAAGGGACAAAATTTTCCTTGTTAAAGTTCATGTGGATGGCATATGATGAATTCCATAAGGCATTAGGACTAAATGCCCAAAATGGAGAGAAGGGATTTATTTTCGTAGGTGTTCGTAGTTGGAGGGTAAACAACGAGTTTTGAAAAAGTTCAGGGTACTCGAAACCTTGTAAAATTACCTCTTTATCCTTTTCATTTGTATAATTAATGTTGAAACCTTTAAATTAGTTGTTGTAGATCCTTAAGTTAAAGAGATTGTTTCTCAAACTTTAAATTAAAAGTCTATTTATATTAAGAAAGTGAACATTTAATTTTAGATATCTTAAAAAGGAGGACCGAAACAATATCTTATATGACTTCTTCTCAAGAGTGTCTCTTTATATAATATATTATATAGGATTAGATATATTTGGAACGATTGAAATTAAAAATAAAAAAATATTGAAAGAAAGGACTGGGACAATCTCTATAGCATTGGGTTAGATTAAAATTCTAACATCCCTTCAAAAAATTATAATTGACACATTATGACCTATTAAAATTCTTCGACTCACATAGAGTTGTAGTTATATTGGCTAAACCAAGTTTTATTAACCCCTACCTAGAAGAGATAAGTAAAATTAAAAGATAGGATAACTATTTGAAGGACAAAGAGTTTTTCAAACCCCCTATTCACATAAACTAAAATAATTCAACCTTTGATATGTAAGAATCACAATATTATAACAATTATTAAGATTTATTGCTCTAACTTGATTGAAGAAAATTTCTAAAATAACTAAAACGACTTGAATAAATGTAGTAGAGAATATAACGCAAAATGTGTTATAAAGGATCCAAAGGACCGAAACCCTATTTTGGTAGATTTACTTGAACTTTGGGATATTTTTTGGAAAGTTAATTATAAGAAAAAAATAGCCAAAAGGCATTAAAAAAAAAAATTCTGCGATTTAGAGGTGGGAACATGGCAAGCTAGGTTAGAATTTTATGTTAACAGATCAGACCTGTTAGACAGTCACTTGGCTTGATTCTAGCCTATGACCTGTTACAAGCTTGTTCAAAAGCCTAATTTAGCCTGAAGCTTGTTTAAAAATGAAAATCCGATATATTATAATATAAAATACGAGAGTATTTGATTACCGTAATTAATAAACAAAATTAAAAATTAGAGAAATAATATAAATTACAATAATTCAATATAATTTATTTAAAATATATGATAAAACACTATATAATTTAATTTATTACATCATATACAATAATAAGTACAAAAATTTAAATTACGATTCTATAACTCTTCATAACGAAATAAAAATTAAACGTGATTTCTTCTACTTATTAGAACACTTTCAAAATAAAAAAATCAAAACATTATTAATCATAATACAACTTATAAACAAAAAGAAATACATTATTTAAACAATTCAAAATTTTAGTTTTTGTTTCTTATTTAAATTATACTAATACTTAATTATATAAAATATACATATGCTAAATAATTATAATGAATTGCAAAATGTTATCACAACTTTTTAGAAAAAAGGGAAAAATAGGTATAAACCGACCTGACAGGCCTAATAGATGAACGTAAGGCTTAAGGCTGACCATTGATATTAAACATGCTTAAAAAAAAGTCAAAGCCTAATCCCATGCAAGAACAGGCCAAATGTAAGCCATGCCCTTAAGAGGACGTCTGATCTATTTCCATCCTTAGTGGTGGTGTATATTTTACCAAATAGGATTCGAATTTTGTATCATATATTTATGTGTCATTTCAGTTATAATAATAAAATATTAATAAAAAATCATATTCTTAATCTTTAATTATTATCTTTTAATATATTTTATATATTAAAAAATAAAAAAAAAAATAAAGTAGATCTTTTAAGAACCTGATAAATTTCCTACTAGTGTCCCACCAAGACCACGCAATTGGTTTGGTTTTAATTTAATGGATGATAATATAGTATATATATATAAAAAATTAAAGCAAAAATGAAAAGGCCGTAAAAGAGAAACATAAACGTGTTGCTTATTTAAGCTCAGTACACAAAAAGACACACGTGAGATTCCCAAGACCACACGACATCGTTTTCCACGTCACACCCTTTTACCAGGGCTCTTAGAAGTACGACTCTCCACCAATCATATATCACCGTCCCCGATCTTCTTCTCTTCGAATCCAAATCTATACATACCATACAATATTTTTATATGCAACTTCAACACCTCTGTAAAACCCTAGAACCTCTCAATTTGAAATTGAGCTGCTCAATATTATTACCCAATAATAATTCACAACTTTTAACTTCTAGTTCGAGGGAAAGGTTGAATCTCTGGCTTAATTTTATTTTTCTTTCTTTTTTATTCTCATTGGGGTTTTTGGAAATGGTTCAGAATCAAAATGGAGGGAATTAACGTAATTGCTGAGGATAGTTGTGGGAGTGATAACAGCAGGGAGAATGTGATCTCAGGCAGCGACAGGCGCCCTCCCAACCCTCTCACCGGCGTCTACCGCCAATCCCTGAGCTCCGGCAACCCTGTGGACCCCAATCCTTGTAAGAAGTGCCTTATTCGACATCCCTCATTGGTAAAAGATCAAATTCTGTTTTACATTTCTTTTGTTCTCTTTTTGTTTATGCTTTGGCTATAATACTCTCGTTTTTTTTTCTTGCAAAATATGAATGTGTTCTTCAACATTTTTTTACCATAGTTGTGGCAAAGACCTAATCTTTTGCGTCATAGGGTTTTGAGGTTTGTAATTTTCATAGTATTAAGTTGTATTATTTAATGCTTTGATGGTTTTCAATTAACAAAATGACAACTGCAATCAATTTGTCTTCAATTATGATGTAGGATTGAAGAGGGAATAACCTTTGTTTATGGCCTAACAATTGAAAATTTCTTTTTATTTTTTATTTTTTTTATGAGTTATGCCATCCCCATGGTTTAATTATAATTTAATTAGTACTTTTTCAGCACAATCCCTTTAGAAACCGGCTTGTTTGTCATAGTATTCTTTAGTGACTTTAATAAAAGAAGACGAGGGTCAATAATAAAGAAAGTGCAGAAAAGGGGAAAAATTGAATCTTTTCTATTTTGTTGTTTTTTAATTTGCATTCTAGGCATCCCTTTTCTGTCTATTATTTACTTAGCTTCCCTTTTTATTATCTTTTACTATCATTTTTCTTCTTCCTTTTTTGGGGGGTGGTCAGCTTTGAATGTAAATAGCTATAGCAAATCCTATGATTGGATAATCGACTATTTCAATTTTTCATATTATTTCCTTCCACTTGAATATTGGATGGCAACTTCATCAGGTCAGGAATAGGAATTCAGATATTTCTTTGGAAGAACTGAGTATAAGAAGTTCTGAGGATGAATTTATTCCGGCTCTTCGCTCGGGTGCATGGACAGACATTGGTTCTCGCAAAACCATGGAGGACGTATATGTATGCACTGATGATTTCAAGAATGATTATGGGTTGAAGAACATCAATCAAGTGCCTAGTGCATTTTATGGGGTAAATCTTTTCTCATCTTGAGACATTCAAGAGAACAGTATAATTTACACATTGTGTTACTGTGGAAACTAGCTGAAATTACTTGTTGAAAGAATAGGAAAGCTTTTGCAAATTATCATGTCTCTAAATTCTGTCACCATCATATGAAACCTGTTTGTATGAGGGAGTCCTGATGTACCTTTTTCCATCTTATGCTTAGTGTCTTTTGAGGAAGGGGTAGGAAAGGGAAGAAGCCTTTTTTCTTCCCCTGAAGCACATTTATTTTCATCTTATCTGATATGGATTGGAATGGAAGTCAATGATCAATGTATCCAATTAAGGTTGAAAAGTTGTGACATTGGAAGGGAAGGGGAACCTCTCCATGTTTACTTCTCCTTCATTTTTCCTTCCTAACCAGAGCAATGTAAATCCATCAAACTCTCTCTTCTTTCCTTTCCTATTTTATCTCACTTTTCAACCAACCAAACTAATTTTTAACCTATAATACTTCTTTATGGATCAATTAACAATTATTAGAAAATTTCAAGGCATTTCCTCTACATAATGTTACACATGTAGGTTCATTCATAATTTGTCTCTTGTAGATATGCAATTTTGGCTTATCATGGCTGCTCTTTGTTCCTGTTTGGTCAACATCGAATGCTAATATCATTGTATCGATAACTAAAATTTTCAAATCCCACTATGTCTTCCTTACTGGTTGGGTATTTCACCAGTTTACATTGAAACTAGATATGGGAGATCCCTAGCTAAGCGAGAGTCTTGTAGACAATGTAGACGAGAACTAGAAAATGACTGACAAGATTTTAGGTGTTACTTTCTATTTTAACTCGGTTCTTAGTATTTTTACAAAGGGTCTTTTCAATGACTATCTTGGCTACTCAACTTTCTAGCACAGTTAACTTATTGGGGCAGTGATAAAATTTTAATCTTTGACTAATGGATCTTCGTCAGCATTTTAAAAAATTACCAGTTGAAACCTGCATTAAAGTCATCGCAATCAATCACCTCCCCTCCCTTTGTGAAATACATCCATATCAATATAGTCCAAAATTGACAGATGTAGAAGAGAGAGGAAACCAAAGAAATCAAGAGCACATATACAAATCCACTCATTTTTAATGCCGTCTGAAATTTTTGGGTGAGTGGTAGCAAAGACAAGAGGAAGGTGGAGTGACCTGAATCCAATCTCAATAGGTCTCTTGTGAGGCTAACAATGGCTCTTCTGGTGCCCAGAAATAGAGAGAGAGAGAGATGCAGCTGGGTTAGTGGCTGGATACGAGGGATTACAGTTTCTAGCAAGCCGAACTGAGATGTGAACACCAGGCTAGGTTGGTTCAGTTTGATTGTTCAGTTGTGGCTGTCTACCGAGCATTTCTGAGGCTTTCCAATTGATTGTGATTAGAGAGGGAGGAAGCAAATGAGTGGTGGTGATTCTGTGAGATGGTAGTAGAGGGCTAAGAGAGGAGATACTAGAACAACAAAAACTAATCTCATCATTTGGGCCCATTTTATTGTTTTGCTTGTAAATTCTGAATTCTTTACTCCAGCCATCCAAATGAGTTTAGAATGCAGAGTTCTTCAAGTTCCAAATTTAGTATCAAAATCTGAAGCCAAGTGAACCTGAATGATTTCCCAAAGCATTATAACTACTTTGCCATGCATGTGAATAGCACCAATCAGCATGGCCCAAGTATAGGGAGACCTGCTGCTGACTTGTCTTCCTGTTTTTATCTCTTATGTCCTATTGTGCAGTATAATCTTCGTGGTTGACAAAGTTATTTTGGTGCACCATATAGTGAAAGCAGTTTAAACTGACATTAAACCTATCTACCATCTGAAGCTCTTAGCTAACCAAGAAATTTAGAAAAACACTGTTGCTTTCTGCTTGTCTAAGATGCAACTGTACTACTAGATTATTTTGTAAAGATTTCTCCAGTGACCTAATGGGCAACAGTTCTCATTTGAGCTGCTTTGAAGGTGGACATGAATTCAATCAATATTAAAATTTGTGAAGCATAACTATACTATTCCATACAGAAACTGGATGAGTTCAAGATAGTAATTCTGATATTTTATCTCTTTGACTAGAGTATTATTTACAGCTATACAATATTTGTCTGCAAACTGGAAATTTGGAAAGTTGAGTACAGTTCATATTGCTTGTTGTTGCATCAAGTTATCTTTTGACTTGAGCATCTGAACACTAAATTTTCCTGGGATTTTCAAGGTTTTTGATGGACATGGAGGGAGACATGCTGCTGACTTTGTATGCTACCATTTACCAAGGTTCATTGCTGAGGATGAAGATTTCCCTCAGGAGATTGAGAGGGCTATTGCATCTGCATTCCTACAAACAGACACTGCTTTTGCGAAAGCCTGCTCCTTGGATGCTGATCTTGCTTCCGGTACAACTGCTTTGGCAGCTCTTGTTATTGGGAGGTCAGAATTAATACAAATTAATCTTTTTTTACTTGCTGTCAAATAATGAAACTGAATTTTAGGGATGCTTATGTTTTTATTCAAATCATTTACCTTTGCTCTGATTAGGAAGAATAATCTTTACTGATAAGAATTGTTTGCCTTTAACTGTTTCTGTTTTTAGTATTTTAAAAGACTCATCTTTTCTGCCATTTTTGCATCTTTTGTATTATGCCCAATTTCGAGCTGCGTGTTATTTGCTAACTAATGCAATCTCAATTCTTTGTCACTTGAGTGGTTAAATATTTACACAATGGATTACAACCTCTCTTTTTCCAAGTAGAGGTGCTAGAGTTTTGGTTGCCTAGAATTTTTTAGATCTTGCAGAATTCACTTAGTCAAGAACTTCTTTGAAATTGCTGGGCTGTGTGGGTATGTTTCTGGGTGAGGTAGGGATAAGAGGAAGAAAGATAGAGACCTTTTATTGTTTGAATTTCTATGTTCTCTCCTGTTGAATGGTTTGTGAATAATCTATAGAGTATTGGATGCATTTGTATACCTGTTAAGCCTTTAACTGGATTAGAGACCTCTCCAGACTGCAGGGAAATGATTCTGGAAGCTCTGTATGCTGACAGTATTCCCATATTTACTTAGCTTGAATCTTTTACGTTTTTCCTCTCTCCCCCCATCCATGGATGCCAAATGATCTCATTTCAAAAATCCTTTTTACCAAGTTTCCTTCCTAAATATGTTTAATTCTGTTTCATTTGAAGTACAAAAAATTGGTTCACGGTTGATTCAGGACAGACTCATGAGAAGCTGTATGGTTAAAACTTAGATAGTGATTAAATTGCAGGAAAATCTGTCTACTAGAAAGAATATAGAATTAAATAAGATTCTTTTCAGTGCAAATTAGCTAACAAGAAGGTGGAAAGAAATAGAGAATTCTTAGTGTCACTTTGAGAGTGATATATTATAGAGCTCATGCTGAAGTCCTTCAGGTGCCACACAACCATGTTTGGTTCTGTCATACAACCATTGATTAAACAAAACATTCTATAGACTCTTTTCATTATTTGAATAAAAATAAGCAATAAATGCATAATTTTTCTACTTATAGACCCGAACTGGCAAGTCCTAAACTACTCTGGACTAGACTTCAAAAGACTATATTAATAACTGGGATAATGAATCATCTTGACATTATGAGTTCCTTCTCAGCAGCAAAATAAAGACTCCAAGAATCTATTACAAATACAAAAATTATAGAAATACCCAGCCTTAACTAAAAGATTCATGGATTAAATATCCCAGCTAATGCTCATCAACCAGAATTTTCAAGCACAAAGCTAGATTATGGAATTTTGTTTCATTAAGAGTTTTCTGGTTCTTGAACCCTTTCCTGCTCTGCGTCAATAGCTGACTGAGTAGTCTTTGTATTTGAAATAGTTCCTTGGTGGTGGCAAATGCTGGTGATTGCAGAGCTGTACTCTGTCGTCGGGGTAAAGCAGTTGAGATGTCAAGAGATCATAAACCAATTTGCATTAAGGAGAAAAGTCGCATAGAAGCTTCTGGGGGATATGTATATGATGGTTACCTCAATGGACAGCTTAATGTTGCTCGTGCACTGGGAGATTGGCACATGGAGGAATTGAAAGGCCAGGAGGGTAGTGGGCCTCTCAGTGGGGATCCTGAACTTATGACAACAATACTAACAGAAGAGGACGAGTTCCTCATCATAGGCTGTGATGGCATCTGGGATGTTTTTATAAGCCAAAATGCTGTGGACTTTGCTCGCCGTAGACTCCAGGAGCACAACGACCCAGTAAAGTGTAGCAAAGACCTCGTTGATGAGGCTTTGAAGAGAAAGAGTGGAGATAATCTAGCTGCAGTAGTAGTGTGCTTCCGATCAGAGCCACCCCCTAACTTAATTGCTCCTCGTGGCAGAGTGCATCGGAGCATATCCGCAGAAGGTCTAAAGGAGTTGCAGAGTTTCTTGGATACATTGAGGGAATGAGATGGTGTCGAATATTTTTTTACGTTGTTCCTTCTTTTAGTCTTTTTGGCTTTATCTCCTCTCTGTTTTCCTTTTACCGGATTTTAGTCCTAGTCATTGTACTTTGTTAGGTCTCGGGAGAGGATGTATTGTCGAAGTGTAACATATGCGGCAGTAACAAATTTTTGTGTTTATTTTGAGTCTAAGACATCTTTGTTTTTCTGTTGGGAATTTCCACACATTTACAATGACAGTTTAGTCCATGAGAAGCTAATTTTAAGTCTATTTATTTTTGTTCACTGGTGGTATCATAGCAGCAAAGACCTCTGTGGTTTGGTCTAGACAACAGTACTTAATAGCCCCTCCTCTAATGTTATTGCATGATGATCTTAAACATGGTGTTCTCTTCTTAAAAACAAAATTTATTACAGGAAATATTACATTCTTTGACTTTTTTACTCAGTAAGTAAAAATATTGCATATAAAGCAAGAACCAAAGGAATGTCTTCTCTTTGCTAAAACATGAAAGTCTTCAGGCTTCATCTCTTCTGAAAGTTGAATTTCTTGATCGAAAAAGCAAATATGAAGCCAAAGAGAAGATCAAATCCTAGAATTATGAGCGCAACATATCCCAGAAAATCATGTCTAAATCCAAAATAACTCCTTATGAACTGTTCCAGTGTTTCATTTGTTTCAAGCTCTTCTTTTATATCTCCAAACTGTGAAGCAATCAATCCATACAATGTCCAAGAAACAGGACAAATATAGTAGTACCATCTCCACCACACTGGGATTCTCTATAATCAGCAGCAGAATAGAATTGGTATTAGTCCTTTGTGCGAATGGAATTTATTCCGATCAAGGTTTATCCGGAAACTTACCGTCCGAGGAACAATGAATCCAGAGAAAAGGTTCCACACTGCATAGAAGGCTGAGGAAACTACTGAAGCAATGCTGTGGTTAGGTGTTATTGCTACCGACATCATTCCATAGAATGTGTAGTATAGCAAGGTGGTGTACATGAAAAATAGGTACCAAAAGAACTTGGTAACTGTCCATTCAAATCCAATCATGGCATAAACTATAACTCCATACAGAACTGTTTGAAGAAGAATGTAAGGCAGCTCAATCACCATCTGCATCACAAAACATTTTGGAGAACAGATGATTATGGCAAATTCCTAATGCTAATCAAGTTACCAACTCATAACGGAAAATGAACTCACTCCCTTTGGTGAAAGACAGGTTTAAGTTTTTACCTGGGCAAAAGCATATGGCAGAGCTGAATACATTCCAGCTGCTCTTTCTCTATAAAAGACTGTTCTCTCAATAGCAATCACAGGCTCAACTGATGTTGCATTTTGTATTCCAATAAATAGGACAGCAGAATACATAGATCCCATTGCATTGAAGACATCTTGTCGTCTCCGCCTGAAAAAAATATGTATCATTAAGGGGGAAAGAAGGGAAATTGGGAAATGAAAATTTACCTTTTGCTGCCAAGACCCCAGAATATGGTTCCAAACACTAATGCCACGGTTGTAGTATACAACAGCTTCACAGCTGAATATTGCGGGTTTCGCCAGTATGACCAGTGTTGTTTCCAGAGGCAGGCCATGAACTGGGAAAAAGCTGACTGTGAATACTGTGTGGGGAAGTATAATTCCTTGGAATCTGGGGTAGGTGCACTAAGTTCCTTGATCAATGCTTTATTTCTCCTGAACCAACAACAAAGTTGAGTGTCCTCAAGAATCTTGACATGAATTGGAAAAATGATCGAAGTGTTCTGATAATTTCAGTAACTAGGAAGCTATTTTTGTAGTTTTGCATTATACATTCCAATTGAGAGGAGCAAACCGACCTGTACAATTCTGAGCTCTTGTACAGTTGTGCAAAATCAACACCAAGGGCTGCTTCTTGTGCTATAGAAGTCACTTCCAACATCCAAGTTGCAGGGTTATATCCATCTTTTATTATACCAACTCCATTAATACTCTAGAACGACAACAAAGCTTAAGTATAATCATCCATTTTGAAAATGTTACCGTCATCTAAGCATACAATTGTTACCTCAAAGTATTCAATGAGCTTACAAGACTGGCATCCTAATTCACCAACATATATCTCTTCACCTCCTCGTTTTAGGAGTATCAGCTGCAGGCAATTCTACAGTTTATCTATTCCTTTAAAGCTTAAAATTTAGAGAAATGTTGGGGAAGAAAAATGTAATCAATTACCTCATCAAAAGCATCAAAGATGTCGATGCTCGGCTGGTGGATCGTGCACACAACAGTTCGACCTGTATCCACAGTGTTTCTTACTGTTCTCATCACAATTGCAGCGGCCCTGGCATCCAGCCCTGATGTTGGCTCATCCATGAATATTATGGATGGATTTGCCACAAGCTCAACTGCGATAGTCAACCTCTTACGTTGCTCAGTTGAAAGTCCATTCACTCCAGGCAATCCAACCAGTGCTTCCCTCAGTGGAGTCAATTCCACAAGTTCCATGACTTCTTCAACAAACATCTGCAAATTTACTCAAAAGAATTCCAGAACGCATTAAGTGCATTATAAATAAACAACTATCTTTTACCGTCTGAGAGAAAAATACAGATTTTTTAATCAGAAATCACCTTTCTTGTTTCGGGAGAAACTTCAGGAGGCAGTCGAAGCCATGCAGAATACTGTAAGGATTCATGCACTGTTACATGAGGAGAATGTATGTCAAATTGTTCACAGTATCCTGCAATACGGGCAAATGTTTCCTGTTTCTTTGGGTACCCCGATATCGTAACTATTCCTTCAATATATCCGCCAGTTTTTCTTCCAGCCAAGACATCCATCAGAGTGGTCTTCCCTGCTCCACTAACACCCATTAAAGCTGTTAGAACTCCAGGCCTGAAAGCACCACTAATCCCATTCAAAAGCTCAAGTCTATTTTCAGGAACACCATGAGCTTTCATCTCCTGAAAGTATGCATTTGAAATTCCCAAGGTGGAAAGGATAGAGCATTATTATTTGAAGAATCCATGGCATGATAATACCAAAACCAATCTTGGATCATAAAATGAACACATTGGAGTTTTTAAGGTAAAATTTATAAAGGATCCACTATAACTATAGGACCAAGAAAATCCAAATTGAAACATTCCTCTGGTGCCATACTAGATTTGCAAAAATTCAACGATATACCTGTGGCATCTCAACAGCATATTTTAAATCCTCAAAAGTCATAGAAAGAGGTTGAAAAGGGAGAGCCATTCCCTTCTTTCTTTTTGAATCAACTCGGCCAATCGTATTCTTTGGTGAGCTGGAACTCGAGGACATACTTCTACCGTGACCACTACCCCTTTCTGTAAGTTTTGAAATGGTGGAAGTTACCAGCAGACCAGAATTTTGCAAATGAAGAACAAAGGAAGAAAATGACCTACCAGAAGAACTTTTCTCGGTAGTAAGCTCCCCCATTTCAGCAGAAGTGCTCTCTGCTGTATTTTCTTCAAAGATGACAGCCTGAGGTTTCCCGTATGCTGCATTGCATTTTTTCACAATAAATGTCAAGTAGTTCTCTGACCTAAAATTCAGTAGACAGAATGGAAGTACTGAAGAAATTAATGACACCAACGCTTGAGGTAAGCCAGAGCTAAGCTGAAAAGGAAATTAAAGAGAAACATGTATCCCAGCAGAGTTCCTGCTCCAATCCAAAACCAATGTGCTTCTGGGAAAACACCACGGGATTTTAAAACTGATATTCCTAGTGGTTCAGAAGAGTTTACAGGAGCCTGAAAAAATGAGTAAAGTTGCGCTACAGCTGAAATCAACATTTTTCAAACCAAAGTAATGTTCTGCTAATACTCAATTTGAGAAGTCCATGAATGAGTTTTACATGTCTCCAACTCTTCCCAAGAAATTCATTCACAGCAATAGCATTCTGCCCATACATCAAAGGTGAAATCCAGTATCCCCATATCCACCAGACTTTGATATTATCTGTCCAGCAAAAAGTGCATTTTGCATATCAAAGCAGACAGTAGAAGCGAAGAAACTTCCAACAGGTAACCTCCTAAAAGGTTTTTACCTCTCGACAAAATGAATCCACCTAGTACAAGGACTACAAGTATTGCAAAGGATCCAAATGTGTTTGCAACAACCATATCTCTTCCTAATGCTGCCATGAAACGAAAAAGTCCTAAAGCCATCTGGTGAATGAGAACAAGAAGAAGCATCTGTCTAAAACACCTGTCAAAATGAGCAATTCATGGTGAACAATACATAATTCTATTTGTCTCCCTGAAGCATCTTTATTTGTGTTATTTTGCATATTACGAGTCCAAGACAACTACAGACAGGAAGAGGCCTCAGTATTCAACCGAACTATTCTACACCAGATTGGTGGACCTTGAATCTTTACAGCAAGATGCAATTGGAATATTAGTTATTCAGAATCATGCATCTCTAATAGAACTCCTTTTAGTCAATTAAAGCATCTGGAGAAGGTAGAATGGGGACACCCCTATTTTCAGGTTATGGAAATATAGTGGCAAATATATCTATGCTAGTTCAGTTTTATGCAAGGAGGTTGGGAGTGCTCAGATAATAGCCGTATCTGCTTATAAGGTATGGCCTACAGATGTCACAGTGGTTTTACTATATCAAAAACGGATTTGGAAAACTCTCATCCATGACGTTTCTTTAAGTTAATAAGAAAATCAAAAGAAGCTACAACAGTTGCGGGCTATCATTATAAAAAATAGGCTAGGAAACTGATGAACAGTTTGGATGGTTAAAGAACATTTTTTCCTTAATTACCTTCCAATTTCAGGATCAAATCCAATCACATAATAAGTTAAGCACACCCATATAACAACTTCAATGAGTGTCATGGGGATCTTGAGGATCCATGTTGGAAGAGAATACACCCATGCGGGGAAAAAGAGGAGGTCACGATGCTTGTAGAAGACTGGAAGTTTAACTACAGTCATGGAAACCTCTGCTAATCCATTGAACATGATTGCAATAATAGTGAAAAACAGAGCACCCATAAAAATTCCACCATCTGCTACTGTACTTTTATGCATCTGAGTTCTGAAAAATACAGTCATGACAACAAATGCCATGAAAAAGAGCTGAAATTTTAAAAAAACCAAAATCAGTGCACTTTTTGTTCAAGTACTCTAGAAAACTATTCTTTCAGAACACAAGTATATTGTTTTGACATCTAGCTAACCTGTCCCATCTTGAAGAAGTGGACAAATGAATTCCTTTTCATAAGTAGCCATTCTCTGGACATACAAGCTTTCAAAAGCTCTCTCCTGCTTACTCCATACTTCTTACTTGCTAGAGCAGCAGGATGTCCTTTGGATTTATCAAAAGGAACAGCAAGCTCATACTGTAGATTACGTCCAACATGGAATGATTGAAATACTTCTGAAAATTCCTTGACAGAAACAAAGTTATAGGGTTCACTTCTGTTAGCCCAGTACTGTTCTTGATCTTTCTTTGATGTCACCTACATTTTTCATGCAAAGCAGTGATTAATGACACATGCAATTACTATATTTGGTACTTACTTAAGGAAGAACTACTCAAAATATGAATTTACTTCTTGTAGAAAATCAGCAACTCCTTTTCTTTCTGGGCATTTGAAACCCATGGATTCAAAAAATACAAGCACATTCTCGCGGGGTCCTTGATACACAATTTGACCGTCCGATAAGAGAATTATGTCATCGAATAAGTCGAAAGTTTCTGGAGGAGGCTGCAGAAGTGATATTACAACAGTTCCTTGGAGAATGTGAATGGATTGCTTCATTGCATTAATGATCTGGAAAGTTGTTGAACTGTCCAAGCCAGTAGAAATCTCATCCATAAAAAGTGCCTTTGCAGGTCCAACCAACATTTCCCCTGAATAGTTCATAAGTCGTAAAAGCCTTAAGAGACATTTTGGTGAACAGTCCTGGAGGTCTCAGTAGTTCTTGTATAATCTTCATTAGCAATTCACTGCTTAAGGGACCAAATATAACTCATAATTTTATTTCCCAAGTACAGAAACTACTATGTAAGTTTGTCGTTGATAAGATTAGAGAATGAGATTGTAACTTATCACTTTGGAGGGCTTATTCATTGATACCTTGATCTTTAGAGTTGAATGTAGCATTTACCTAAGTCTCAAGACACCCTAACATAAATCTATTGATATCCGAGATATTCAGCTCAACTTTTATCTGAAACTGAAAGACTCACAGTGGTTAAGAATTCCAAAGCAATTGGTTTTGTACCTGTTGTGACACGCTTTCTCTGTCCTCCAGAGATACCACGAATCATCTCATCTCCCACCAAGGTATCAGCACAGATATCAAGTCCCAATACCTGGATATGAACAAAATCATAGCATATACTCAGGCATGGAGCGCTACCTTCTATTAGTCGCAAGTGGAATGAATGTTATTACCTTGAGAACATAATCTGTAGCAGCGCTGGAGTCCTGTCCTTTAAGTGCAATTGACTGCAGGATTGAAAGATCATGTTAGAGCATCCAGAAACAGTAAACAAAAAAGAATCCAGAATAACTTCGACGGAAGCCGTTTTACCTAGTAGAAAATGTTTAAATTGAGATACTCTTACCTTCATGAAAATATCGAGGTCAGGGTCTGGTTTAATGCTAGCTTGCTTTTCTCTTCTCAACAATTCTGCCAGTAACTCTGCAAATTTTCAAATGAAAGAAAAGTTAATAGAAAGACTACCACTTTAGCATCTGAAAATAAAACCAACCATAACGAGTTCCAACTCCTTGACATCGTGCTGAAAATGCTATTGTTTCTCTCACTGTCAATTCCCCTATGTGAAGATCATGTTGACTAATGTATGCAGATGTTCTTTGGGGCACAAACTCATCCATCTTGTGCCCATTGTATGTCACATTCCCGGACACCTATAGGCCCAATGAAGCGTCAAAGTCATTAGAAGGACACATTCATCAACAAAGCAGAAGTACAAGGATAAATTTTTTTTTTCCCCCTTACTTTCAGATCTGAGTCAAGCTTTCCTGCCAAAGCTAACAACAAAGTGGTTTTTCCAGAACTTGGGGGGCCTAAAAGCAGAGTCATTCTGCCAAACCAGATTGTGCAATATTTTAAAGAAAATGCAACTCCAGACAAAGAATTTCCCCCATGAAATACTACTATTCTCCTCACCTTCCAGGCTTGACAATTCCATTCACATCATGGAGAATTTGAAAAGGTTTCTTTCTGTTGGGAAGAATGTGGAGATAATTCAAGAAACCCTTCACAAAAGAAGATTACAAATAGAAATGATAGTCATAAATAGAGGACCTTGACAAAAAGAAGGCAGAATTTTTTATGTACAGGGGAGTGAAATTTCATTTGAGCAGATGATCATATGAAGAATAAGACGCATCTATACCTCTAACATGTTAACCAAGAAGTTGAATATTGTGGGCAGAGCCCTAGCTCCAACATAAGCTTCTGCTTCAACATTTAAATGCTCAAAACGGACTTCAATAGTTGGAAGCTGAATGCCAACTCTAAAAAGAAAAAGCCAATTCAGTTTGCCCACAAAAATTTAATCATGTACATGAAAGAGCTTGAACACATTTAAAACTAACCACATCAAGAAAGCCTCGAGCATTAGCCTGAAAATTACCTGTCAATGCGTTCCCTTAGCTTCCTCAGAAACCTTTCATTGTCTTCCTCTGCAGTCTGAACTAACTTGTCAAGAAGAGTCTTCCTCTCTATCAGCCCAAGCCTTTTGATATCAATTTCTCTCTGTTGGCTCTCTTCTTCCTTGAGTATGCCCACTTGAATCCTTTTGAACGTTGGAAGTTTCTGAATTGCAGCCCATTTTAGTGTTTCTTCTTCATCTTCTTCCTCTTCTCGAGAAGACCTCGAGAATATTTCCGTAGCAGGGTTCCTCCATAAGTTGGAACTACTCAGCCGGAAGCTACTGAGTTTGTATAACTCCCCAGGTTCCATTTTACTACAGAATGTGAAGCATGTATGAGCGCAATCTGGTCTTTTTTCTGCTATGTAATTTATACTTCTATTCTAAGCCAGGGCCCATGAAAGGAAACTTTCCTTTGATATTTCATGAACTTAGCTTTGTTTGTGTGGGAACATTTACATGGTAGTCTTTTTCCAGGAAAAAGGGAAAAGAACAGTGCTGTTGCAATCCTAAATATACTTACTTTTAATTTTACTGACCATCACATCTTAAATTAAGCCTTATAAATTCTCTCCTCACATAACCCAATAATAGGACGTAAAAGGAGTCGAACTCACCATCTCCTACTTGTTACCCTAATAAATTTTTACTTGATCCAAAAATTTAAAAAATTGATAAAGAAAAGTTGAATTTAATCATTTTAAAGTATCTTTTGTAAGATAGACCTCATAGGGATTATATTTGGTATGACATGAAATTATTTTACTACTTAAAAATATGTTGTTTTAATATGAAGGCAACTAATGAAATTAAATGGATTATTTTTAATTGATATTGTTAGTAATATTAATATAATAATATTTTTTTTTATATTCTTTTAATTGCATTTGTTTTCACTAATATTATAAAAAAATGTTATTTTTATTTAATACTCCATTCAGCTGAAATTGAATGTCTACGTTTACACTTTGAGTTATCTGGAAATGAATGTCCCATTTTCTAAATTAGTTAAAATTTTCTTAAGAAATTAATATTATTAAGTGTAAAATGAAATAAGTCATTTCATTTTTTTTTAAATTTATACAAGTCAAAATATAACATTCAATTATAAACGAAAAGAGCATTTATTAATCAATATTAAAAATGATGTCTTTTTATCTTTCTTTTCATGGTATTTATTTATTGGTTATTGTTTATTTGATAAATAATATGTAGAGTTCATTTTATTCTTTTCTTTAACAATTATAACAGAGCAATGAAGCTGTAGAAAAGGATGCTACTCATTGAATTATGTAAATAAGTATTTAAAGAATAATACTCAATTACTCTTAAACAAAAAACTCAACAATTTACCTAACTGTAAATATCTTTGGTTTAAAGGGAAAGTCTCTTGTGGGCGAAATCCCTTCCACTTGTCACAGAGGTTCCTTGTGCCAGTGAGGTGTAAATTGAGGGATGTGCATGAACTGCTAAAGGACAGGCGAAGAGATCGTAACGAGTAGATTGCCAACTTGGGATATTGCCCTTATCGAACCAACTCGAGACAATATCCTTGTCGTAATTTGAACCCTCGTCTACTGTTGGAGTTATGTAAATATCTAAACCATAAACTAGGAAGAAATGTAGAAAACAAAAGTGGCAGCTACTAAGATGATCTGCTGCAGCATTACACCCCCCCCACCCCCCAAGTTGATAGTGATGTTAACAACACCCAATTGATTGAAAAGTCGATCAAATGAGAAGATCAGCAACCTAATCAGCTGAGTGTAAATGCTTGACTTCAATTGTCTTTCATTGAACCTGTTCACGTACAAAATGGAAGTCAATAGCAATAATATGCTTCATCTTGCTGTGAAAGATAGGGTTTTCACATAAATAAGTTGTACTGATATTATCACAAAGGATTCGAGGTACTGTCGTAAGGTAAAATCGAAGCCAATAAAGAAGGTTTGCAATCCAATTAGTTTCCACAAGGGCAATGGAAACTGCCTGATATTTCACTTTAGTAGAGGAACAAGAAACAAAACGTTGCTTCTTTGACAATCAAGAAGTGGGAGTGCCAACTAAGTAAACAATGTAACCAGTCGTGGAGCTGCGATCATCCGAGTTTCCAACGGGGTGAGAGTCAGAATAAATAAACAATCGATGATCAAATTGGTCGTTGATACACAGTCCAAAGGAAGAAGTGGGATTGCGATACCGAAGAACCCATTTGATAGCTTTCTAGTGCATATCTCTAGGATAACGCATAAATTGAGGTAATTTGTTGATAGTGAAGGCGATGTTAGGTTTGGTGAAACAGAGATATTGAAGTTTACTCAACATCCTCCCAGAGAGAAATTTCAACAATATGGCCGGAATTATGAGCAATTAAGATAGTTGTAGAACTCATTGGAGTGGGAACACCTTTGGAAGCCTGCATATTCATGTCTTGAAATAATGCAAGCTACCCAAATCCTTAATGGGAAAAGGGGAAGCCAAACCATTAATAATAGTATGACAAGGATATAGATAGTAAATCCAGAGGAATAAAGAATAAAAAGGGATCTGTCAGATTGAGACTCTTGAAAACTAGAGACACAGGATAGTTCTTGAGCATAGTGTACCAAGCTTTCGAAGCTTGTTTGAGACCATATATGGCTTCCTTCAATTTTCAGACATAATTAGGAAGTTGGGGATCCTCGAATCCTGGGGGCTGTCTCATATACACTTCTTCTTGTAGATGGCCTTGAGAAAGACATTGTTGACATCTAATTAATAAATGGGCTAGTTTCTTTGGGTGGCAATGGAAAGAACAAGTCGAAGTAGTTGGTTTGACAACTGGACTAAATGTGGAATGATAGTTCAGGCCTGGTCATTAGGTGAATCCTTTGGTCACCAAGCGTGCCTTATACCTGTCAATTAAACGATCAGCCTTGTATTTTATTCAAATATCCATTTAAAGTCAACCACATTTTTGGAGGTGTCATGTGGAACCAAGTCCCATGTCTAGTTTCTCACAAGTGCTTCAAATTCTAGTTTCGTTGCTTGGTTCCAGTGAGGATATTTTTGGGTTTGCTTACATGTGGTAGGAATTAGGGAGTTTGGTATTTGGGCTAGGAGATGAAATGCTTGTTTTGGTCTGCTGATGTTGTTTTTGGATCGAGTAATCATGGGATGGGTGGAAGTAGAGGATCTAGATGGGGGAGCTAAGATAGTTGGTTGGGTTGTTGAAGATGGAGCCGGTGTGTGGTGGGGTTGTGATGGTTGATTTTAGGTGGGTTGAACTCGACGTTGATATGTAAGTAGGGGCGAGAGGGTGATGAGAGTTGATTGCCATGTAGTATTTCAGAAGAGAACATGTAGTTATGCAAGTTATGAAAAGTATTTATCTTCGTATAATTATTTTGTAAGTACTTTTTATTTGATTGAAAGGATTATGCCTATGATTGAGTGAATGCATGTTAAAATGTTTTTATGTAAATAATTGCTTTTCACTTGAGATGAGATTGGAATTACTTACTGAGCCTATGTATGCTTACATCACCCTTTTCCTCTTTTTCTCTTCTTTTATAGATGATTTAATATGCTTTGGGTGGATTCGAGAGCTAAATGAAGATTTGTAATTGATTTAGTTGTAAGTTCTCTTCAGAATTATATTTAGTTTGGAGACTTATGTAAATGTTATCTTTTCATTTGAGGATTATCACTTTGATTAAGAGATGGTTTCTATTTTCTTGATATATAGTTATGAATCATGTAACCTTATGTGTTGGATTAGTCTAATGCCCGACATGATATGCTCGGGTCATGGGATGTGATATGTAAAGCTATGTGTTTGGTGATTTGATAGATTACAATATGTAAAGCTATGTGTTTTGTAAAGCTATGTAAAGCTATGCTCGAGTTCTCTTTCATCAAATCTCTATTTGTGACATCATTTTGTCACTAACTCTCTTCTTCCTACTTACAATATGATTCACTTGTCTACTGGAGAATGTCGTCTCTTGTATGCTATTGTATGCTATCATGTTTGGTAAGTTTGTTTGTGTGGGTTCTTTGATTGTGCAGTGTGCGCCATATATGCTTGAGATATATCATTTTCTTGGTAATTCTACAAAACTCCCATATAGCTACTTAATCACTTCTTTGGCTTTGGGGGCATCTGTTCCTTTGATTGGGGCTACCTTGGGTCCCATGTGTCCTATTGGTTCCCAAACTCTTAAGTGTCGCCATGCTCAGTCGAAACCCGATGGCTCATACTGATGTTATTCATGATACTCTAGAAGGTCGTATGCAGTTGTTCAAACTCTCTCTGATTTGGCCACTGCTACTAGTACTCTGATCTAGATAGTGAAAAGCTACAGACTAGTATTGAAAATCTCCCTGAAAAAATGGTAGCATTTTTCGGTCCTTTTTTTGTCTCTTTTGTTTAATAGGTCTCATCAGGGGGAGATGACGTGCCACCTACTGTGTCACCTGCTACAAACACTGTTGGAAACAATGTTAATCTGCACAAGTTCAAGCAGAGCCCGTCTAAGAAACCACTTCCCAATTCAATGCTGCAATATCACAAGTTGCTATTGAAATGATGGGGCAAGAAGACCCGACTCATACTACTACCTCTTCTAATGATGCTTGGGTGGGAAGAGGAAAGAGGTTTGCTGCATTCTTGTGGGTCGATGGAAAAGGTGGCAAAACCAAAGAAGAAATGGTTGGGATTGTGCTTTTTCTGCTGAAGATCTATTTTGATTTAGTTGAATTGTAGAATTGTTTATGGTTTTTTAGAATACTTCAACGTTTTCTTTTATATTTTGTTTTTGAACTCAGATAGGATAGTATGCGTGATGGAGTTTTGCTTTTTTAAATCCGATGAATGCTTACGTGTTTGCAGTATGTGTTTGTTTGTTTTTTTTTTTTTTTTTGGAAATTGCTTATTATTGCATGTGTGTTGTTTGTGTGATGAGACTGTGCATGTATCAAGGCGAAGATTGTTGTTTGTGATGTATGCAAAGTTCTCATGTAGTAGTTGTTTACCTTCTAATATATATAGGATTACTTTGTGAAATTTGGTTTTGTATATGCTGATAATATCTTTAGATATCTTTATCTAGATTGCAGTAATTCACAAGAGACTTATCAAGAATCATTTTAGGATTCTATGACTAGAATTCAGATAGAACTCCTAAGTTCTACCTTTATAAGAAGATAGTTGCAAGACTGATTCTTTAACCCTTTAGAGATAGACAATTGTCAATTGTAATAGTGATAGAGTTGAGTAGAAATTCAAGGTCTCTAATCACCTACAAAAAGGTGATTTGAGGTAATTGATAGTCTCAATAAATAGTAATCAATGGTTTTGTATTTAATCTCATCAAGTGTTGATGAGATAATCGCATTCTCTTAATTATAGGGTTCAAGTGTAATTGATCATTCAAAGTTGTAATCATTCAAAAAGAGTAGTGGATTTAGGTTCAGGATTATTTGACAGTCCGAGATTTTTCCCATTTGGGTTTCTTTGTAAAAATCTTCTCGTCTCGTACTTTATTGCTTTCCATTTTGGTGTTCTTAAATTTTCAGTATCTCCAGAATAATCCAAAGATCATGATGAGATCTAGCATATATCATTATCTAAATTTAACAATCCAAATTAATTTTCTTCTAAAACCACAACTACGTGGGAATAAGAAAAAGAAATGCCAAAATGGAAAAGAAGAGTGATCCAAAAAGAAGGGGAAAAAAAACTGTCTAAAGCAATGCAAGACTGGTTGCACATATAGTTCCACATTACTACAATGATTCAAATTTACATTTTCTTCTAAAACCACAGCAACATGAAAATAAGCAAAAAAGAAACATCAAATCGGAAAAGAAGCGTGATTCAGAAAAAGAATAAAAAATTGTCTAAAAGAAAAGTACGACTTGTTGCATCCTCCATGCATCTATAGTTCTTCAATATAAGAAAGATAAATATTAAAAATGATAGAGAGGAAATCCCAAAAAGAAAAGGAAGAAACGTCAAAAATTAAAGCACTTGTTCAATCGTCCATGCGTAGTTCCTATTAAAGGCACTATAGGGGCTTAGCTCGGTGACAATTTTAAGATGGATTTGTATAATATTAGTTTTACCTTTATATATAATGTGTAGATTAGACACTCATCAAATATAATGATGGATCTGTGATATACATTAGTTAAATGACGTATTCTTTTTAAGTTTTGCTAAAGCATATCCATTCATTGATTTCTTCCACGTTACCAAGAGATGGAGTTTGAGATTCAACCTTTCTAATTCTATGCTAAACAAGACTCATTTCACATCAATCAAATCAAGTATATCTCTGTCAATAGGAGCAAATTCTAGTTGAGGGCAACTAAGCTTCAATAATTTTTTTAGATGTTATGAAATATTCGGATTT
>JAOXNR010000028.1:16457191-16468388 GCA_028571225.1 Parsonsia alboflavescens
GCCTAGAAAGTTGGAGAATCGAGGTCAAGAACTCACCTTCTCAGACTTTCTGTAGGGGCGGGGAGTCGGGTTCGGCAGTGGAGTAGCTCTGGCGACCTGAGATGGGTTTGAATCAACCACTCTGCCTTCTCAGCTCCGGCGATTTATTCACCTTCTCAGACTCTACCTTCCGTTCGATTACAGACCTAACTTTTGCTTCTGTTCCGTTCGATTTCAGTACCAGGCCGTGAGCTTCCAGTGAGACTTCAAATGTGCATCTGTTAAGCACGTATATGGAAGATGCCGCCGTTGATTCTTGAGAGCTGATGGTGAGCTGTGGACGATCGCGGGAATGAACTGAGCAGCTCCAATTTTTTTTCAAAATTATTTCGACCCAAAACGACGTGGTTTTGTGTAGCATTCAGACAAAAAAAATTTGAAGAACAAAACGACGTCGTTTTTGGCTGGTTGCTTTTTTTGGTTGCTTTTTCTGGTTGCATTCTTTAGCCAATCTCTCTATATATATGTATATATATGTATATACACACACAACTTTTTAAGTTACCATAGATGGAGAATAAACCGAACTAGCTAGCTCATAATCATATTCAACTTGTTACATATTCCTTTAACCCAATTCTAATAGACTAATATGCATGGTGGAGATGAGCGTTTCTTGAATATTTCTCACTAGGGACAGCGTGAACTTCAGTTCCATATCTTATAATAGATGATATAACTCTGCACACGCAGATTTAGCCATTGCCAATACTCGATTTGCACACAACATTTTTGTTTCTTACTCCTCTAAAATAGATAACAAAACACAAAGTAGCTATTATACCTTCTCAATTTGAATCTGAGAAACGGTCGATGCTACTGTATTCATGAATCGAGCTCCTTCTAGACATCAGAGAATCTGTAAAAATTGCTCCTCCCTATCATCCGACTGCCGCTGTGCCTTTCAACTTTCATTTTTTTTTTCTCCTTTATTTTCTATTTTCCCGAATTTTATTATTTCTCTTATTACATATTTTGAAATTTTATTTTTTCTAATTCATATGTATATCCTAATACCTTATGATGAATAAAAATACATTGATATTTTTTTAATCTTTCGATATTAAATAGAGCATCATTTATTTATTTATAATTATTATTTCTTATCTATCTTGAGATCATGATATTTTTAAAAAGGTTCGGTGTCTAATGTAGCATGTTAAAAAATAATTAGGTTTATTTAAGTATATTAAAATTTAATGATTTAATATATTATATTTTATAGAATATAATTATTCTTTTAAATCTTAAAAAATTATGATAAAACAAAAATTTCCAAAATAAAACATTAAACAGTGCATTTTCATTGAAACAGATTTTAATTTTAAAAAACATTTATAAATTACAAAATTCAAATACAAAACAACTTAATTTAAAGAAAAAAAAACTTTTATTAAAAAAAATTAGGCAAAAGTATTTTTAGTATAGGCTCATCAAAACATGTCCTTTATTATTTTCTCTTGTGAAAAGTAAACAGGGCAGGTAGTGTGTCCTTTGTGCTTTTATCCTAACATTTCTAGTTTATTGAGTGATGAGGCTTAATATCAAGAGTGATTTATGTGTGGGAATATGACCATATCTAGGGAACTATGTAGGCTTTGCTATTACAAAAGTCAAAATAAGGTTTCAATCTTGTTGGTGTCAAATTTGTAGATGAAGTTTTGAGTTAAAATTAATACTTTATCCGTTCGAAATTCAAAATATACATTTCTATTTTGGATTATTCACAAATAAATGTTTCATTTTTTAAATTTATTAAATTTTTATTAAGAAATTGATTTTGTTAAGTTTAAAATGAACTAATTCAATTAATTTTTAAAAAATTTGTACAAATCAAAATAAATATTCAATTTTGGACGAAAGGAATATATGTTTAAATAAAGTTTATACCTCATCCAAAACAATTTAGTGGCTGAACAATTAAAAAATATATAATTTCTTTAAATAAAATAAAACTTATTTATCATAGTTATAAAACAAATATTCAAATCCAATTATCAAATGGTAGCTGTGTGAATATTTTGACCACCTACCATTGAATTCAATGGGAATTTCTCCCTCTTTCTGCTGTCCTTCTCCACTTTCTTGGAAACAAACGTCAGAAATATACATATGCTCCAATCCAAGACATAGGTTGCTACAGTACACAGTCAGTAGCATTATTGAACCACTCAATAATTTCATGGGAACACTTGAATTATTTTGATTGTGACAATAAAAAAAACATTAATTTGGTTTGTAGGGATCTTGATTATTACTTGGAAGAACAACAATATATATATATATATATATATATATATATATATATATATGTATGTATATTTATATATTTCCCGTCTGTACCTTTCCATCTTGAAAGCCCGCTTATTACCTTCTCTGGAAATTAAGTACCTTGATTGCAAAGGCAAAAACAAAGGTGAAAACAGCAGCCATCCCAACAAGGATTATCCCAACAAATCCCAGAAATTCATGTCTGAATCCGAAATAACTCCTGATAAATTGCTCCACTGTTAGATTTGTGTCTGCCATTTCTTCCTTAACGTCCCCGAATTGTGAAGCAACTAAACCATGCAGTGTCCAGGCCACAGGGGAAATGTAATAGTACCACCTCCACCAAATTGGGATTCTCTGTCACAATCAAAAGAAAGATTTGTCACTTAGAGATACCTGGATAATGGCCAAGATCTAATCTTTTCACAACGTACCATCTTTGGGATGATGAATCCTGAAAAAATATTCCACATGCCATAGAACCCAGATGAAGCAATGCTAGCAATATATTGATTAGGAGTTGCCGCAGCTGACATCATTCCATAGGCTGTGAAGTATAATAAGGTGAAGCACATGAAGAACAGATACCAAAAAAACTTAGCTGCTGTCCATTGAAACCCTATCATTGCATATACTACAAAGCCATATATGATTGCCTGAATGAGAATATATGGAATCTCAATCACAATCTGCACGATGGAAAATATATCTCTTCAAACAGGGTTGAAGGGCTCAGAAAATATCATTTTCAAAATCAAAGTAAGTCGTGAACGGTGGAGCTCTAATGTATTGCCAACTTACCTGTGCAAAAGCATATGCTAAAGCTGAAAACATACCAGCAGCTCTTTCCCTATAGAAGACTGTCCTTTCCAAAGCAATGACTGGCTGGACAGATCCAGAATTTTGTAAACCAAGAAAAAGAACAGCGGCATACATTGAACCCATTGCATTAAAGAGGTCCTGTATATTTCTCCTGAGATTATGCATAAAAAAAATAATTATAATGACAACAGCTTGAAAAAATATGAGGAGTAGGTTAGTTGCTAAGTTTTCTTTCCATTTACCTTTTGTTTCCAAGATTCCAAAATATTGATCCAAACATCAAAGAAATAAATGCTGTGAATAACAGCCTCACTCCTGTGTACGAGGTGTTTCTCCAGTATGATAAATTTTGTTTCCACAAGCAAGCAATGAATTGGGTGAAGAATGGCTGGGAATACTGAGTAGGGAAACATAAGTCTTTGGAGCCTATTGCAGGAGTACCAAGTTCCTTGATTAATGCCTTGTTTCTCCTGAGTTTTTTCACCGCAGATGGTGATCAGAATTCATTATATACATAAAAACGATTGGACACTGAAAACTATCACAGATTTGAGCTTTAATGCTCCTCGGATGTCCATTTTGACTTAGATAAAAGCATTAAGGGTACTGAATCTTCTATTTCATCAGGAAATAAGTATATGATCTTGGACCATTTTGTACTTCGAGCAACCTGAAATGGATGTCCAAAACTGAAGAAGATCTTACCGGTATAGTTCTGAGCCTTTATATAACTCTGCAAAATCAACACCTAGAGCTGATTCTTGTGCAGCGGTAGTCACTTCCAACATCCAAGCTGCAGGATTGTAACCATGTTTAATTCTACTAACTCCACTTATACCCTGTAAAGTGGACAGAAAAAGAAAATTTAACTTCAAAGAAAAGAAGGTTTAACGATCTCGAAGATTCTTTGTCTTTAAAATCCCGACCTCAAAGTATTTGATGAGCTCAGAGGCATGGTTGCCCAGTGGTCCAACATAAATTTCTTCACCTCCTTGTTTTAGGAGCACTAGCTGCAAAATATGGGTGAATTGAGATGTGTTCAGGTATTACCTAGAATAGAATCTAAGTCAAATGGCAGGACTAATAATAAAACAACCTCATCAAACGAATCAAATATGTCAATGCTAGGCTGATGAATGGTGCAAACCACGGTTCGGCCTGTGTCAACTGTATTTCTCACTGTTCTCATCACTATGGCAGCTGCCCTGGCATCAAGTCCAGAGGTTGGTTCATCCATAAAGATGATTGATGGATTAGCAACAAGTTCAACTGCAATTGTTAACCTCTTGCGCTGTTCTGTGGAAAGCCCATTTACTCCAGGCAATCCAACAAGTGCATCCTTCAATGGCATTAGCTCCACAAGCTCCATGATCTCTTTGACAAACATCTGTATATAAGTTCATTTATTTTCAGATCCTTATGATTTTTCTACATTTACAAACTCATGATCGAGAATCACCTTTCTGGTCGCAGCATCCACTTCCACCGGTAGCCGAAGCCATGCAGAGTATTTTAATGACTCAGAAACAGTGACGTGTGGGGAGTGAATGTCTGTTTGCTCACAGTATCCTGCTATTCGTGCAAAAGTTTCTTTCTTCTTTGGGTATCCTGATATTTTGATTGTTCCTTCAATATATCCTCCTGTCTTTCTGTCGGCCAAAACATCCATCAGAGTTGTCTTTCCAGCGCCACTAACTCCCATCAGAGCAGTCAGAACCCCTGGCCTAAAAGAACCACTAACACCTTTCAATAGCTCGAGCCGGACGTCAGTAAGTCCTCGAGCTTTTATTTCCTGTAAGTAGTTGGATTCTGAGTCATTCATGAGTTCAGGATGTATGGTATGCAACAAAGTGTGGTATTAAGACACACTATATAATATGATCATTGGAACAAAAAATATTAGCAAAGCCAACACACACTAAATAATATGATCATGGGAACAAAAAATATTAGCAAAACCAACTGACCTGTGGCATGTCTACTGAATATTTTACATCATTAAAAGTTAATGAAAGAGGTTCAAAGGGAAGAATCATCCCCTTTCTCCTTGTTTCTTCTTTATTGGTGCTGACTACTCCAGAGGAAACAGATTTTAGTGAGAGACTTCTTTGCACATCATTTCTTCTTTCTGGGAGTAGTAGAATGTATGTATTAGTTGCATTTCCTCAATTTCAAATGGAAAGCTCACCATCAATTAATACCTACTTGACAAGATCCACCCCCTTAAAGACAGTTCAGAAAGCTCAGCAGTATCACTTGTGCTTCGCTTTGCTAAAGTTTCTTCTGATAAAATTGCTTGAGATTTCCTCAGTGCTGCAAAAGATCTTTCTCATTGAAGAAAATACCAGAACATACTTTTATGCATTTGAATCGAAAAAAGAGAAGATACCTACGATTAAGATAAGTCAGACACAACACATATAAGAAATTGTAAAGAAATGTGAAACCAACTAAAGCTCCCACGGCAATCCAATACCAATGTGCTTCTGTGAAAATTCCACGAGACTTCAAGACCAATACACCTACTGTTTCTGTCATTCCATGTTTGATCTGCAATAAAATGCTCCAGTGGAAGCCAAATTATATTTTATTTGAAAATGATACACCATATATTTGTTTGTCATTGCTTTCAAGAGACAACAGAATCTGAGAAGGATGCTTACCTCTTTCCAACTAGTTCCAAGAAATTCATTGGCTGAAATGGCATTCTGTGCATACATCATTGGTGAAAGCCAATAACCCCAAGCAATCCATTTATTCATATTATCTGAAGAAAAAACAAGTTTCCTTTGCTCATCTTTGGGAAACAGGAAAAATTCGCAAAATATATCAACAATCTAACCACAGTTAGGTACCATGTGACAAAATGAATCCACCAAGTCCCATGATGGCAAACAATGTAAATGATCCAAATGTGTTTGCAACAACCATATTCCTTCCAAAAGCACCAATAAGCCGAAACAGCCCAGAAGCCATCTGACCGATGCAGATGAATAGAAGAAACTGTTTAAAGAACCTGTTTCAGAAAAAAAAAAAAAACATCACTTAAGACATCAAGCAGCATACAAACAATTTTTAGATTACAAAATTGAAATTCATAGAGAAGCATAGAGGTGACAGATTACCTGCTAGCATTTGGATCAAATCCAATGAAATAATAAGTTATGCCCACCCAAAGGGAAGACTCCATTAATGTGATTGGGACCTTAAGAATCCATGTAGGAAGGGCATACGCCCAAGCGGGAAAAAAGAGATGGTCCCGTTGCTTATAAAAGATAGGAAGTTGCATAATAGTGAAGGAAAGCTCGGAAAATCCGTTGAACATAATCATAAGCACTGCTGTAAACAGGGCACCCATGAAAATCTGACCATCAAGTGGTTTGTCCTTGTGCATGGTACTTCTCAGAAACACTGTTGCCAGGACAAGTGCCATGATGATGAGCTGAAATATTAGATAAAACAATAACCCAAATGTTCATTTGTCTAAATTATTGCCAACAATTTCTCCAATGCTAAGAGATTGAAGAATGTAAGAAGTAAAAGAACATATTCACATCTTACATATGTCATTCTAAATGCATAGAGAAAGAAATTCCTCTTCATAAGCAGGAATTCTCTAGATATGCAAGCTTTTAAAAGTTCGATTTTGCTGACACCATATTTACTAGTGGTTAGAGAAGCAGGATGGCTCCTGGATTTGTCAAAAGGAACAGCTAGCTGATCGTGCACTTTCTTTCCAACATGGAAGGACTGAAATGCTTCAGAAAATTTCCTCCCAGAAATAAACTCATAAGGTTCATTGCTCTTAGCCCAATACTGCTCTTGATCTTTCTTTGATGTTACCTACATTTGTAGAAAAAAAAAAAAATACTTAGGTAATGTTAAGTTTTGTGAGTGCATATATCGTGAAAACTTAGATGAGGGAGAAAAAAGGAAAAATATGATGCCCAATTACTTCCTGTAAGAAGTCAGCAATTCCTTTTCTTGCGGGACATTTGAATCCCATATGTTCAAAGAATTTCAACACATTTTCTCGAGGACCCTGGAAAACAACTTCTCCATCGGATAATAGAATTATATCATCAAACAAATCATAAGTTTCTGGTGCAGGCTGCAGAAGTGAGATGAGAGCAGTTCCTTGAAGAACATGTATACATTGCTTGATAGAATTTACGATCTGAAATGTTGTTGAGGTGTCCAAACCATTTGATATCTCATCCATGAGAAATACTCTTGATGGTCCAACCATCATCTCTCCTATATTACATGAACAAAAAAAAAAAAAGGTTAAGAAAATTTTAAATCCTATGAATCTTCATGAATTACAATAAGACTTTTCTATCTCCACCTGCTGTACATTTCCAAAAGGAGAAATATTTTGGAAATTATAAAATCAAAGTTTCACCTACATGATGCAAGACTTGAAATCTAATAAGCTTTGGGATAGTATCTTTTTGGGGGGAATTTACCTGTTGTTACTCTTTTTCTCTGACCCCCAGAAATCCCTCTCAGCATTTCATTCCCAACTATTGTATCAGCACATATCTCAAGCCCCAATATCTTCAAAAGTAAAACATATATGACAACACTATCAAGTTTCCACATTTAGAATATGTAAAAAAACTTTTCTTAACCTTCCAGTAATTACCGCTCCTTACCTTCATTATATAATCTGTTACAACGTTCTCCTTCTGCCCTTCAAGACCAGCAGCCTGCAAATAGTTAGTTATAGGATTGAAGAATCATTTCCCATCAGTTAAAAAATGAGAAAGAAATCAACTTGATTCTTGAACTAGAAAACAATTTTTACCTTCATTATGATATCAAGATCAGGGTCTGGCTTAATGTTAGCTTCCTTCTCTCTCTTGGCCAATTCTACAAGCATGTCTGTTCATTTTCCAAATTCAGAATCCACAGTTCAGAAAATGCTAGCAGAAGAAACAGTTATTGTTAAAAGAAAGGTTTTTTTTTTTTTAACTAACCGTGACGAGCCCCTACTCCTTGACATCTTGCGGAGAACGCTAGAGTTTCTCTCACAGTGAGTTCTCCTATATGAAGATCATTTTGGCCAATGTATGCCGCAGTTCTTTGGGGCACAAACTCATGCATTTCATGGCCATTGTATGTAACTTTACCAGAGACCTGTACCCACAATCACAAGCCAGTAGTTTACAAATTCTCACCTCAACCATTAACTTATCGTCACTCTCTGATTCGAAAATTAGGTATTTATTTGAGGCAAAATCGCTTATTCAATCCTAAATCCTTTTATATCTGAATCATCTAATTGAAAACTTTATAGTGCTTCCTCAACGTCAGGAAAGAACGTTTATAAAATTATTAATTTATTTTTTCATTCATTTAATTAAGGGTAGTTGTTTAGGCGTAGCACATAAAAAGTTCAAGGATGCATTAACTTTTATAAATTAATTAATTGAGTTTTTTCATTTATTTAATTATTATAGGTAATTTTGAAAAAATTATATAAATTATTAAATTAAAGAGGCTATTTCTTAGACTTTATATTAAAAATGGGTATGTTTGGTTTTTTTTTTTTTTTTCTCTTGATAACTGTTTTGCAAAACAATTCTATAGAACTATTTTGTGAAATAAAAGAAAAAAAAAATCAGTTTGTCAGATTTTGATTTTATAAGAATTTTTTTTAATAATCTAGGAATTTTTTAAGTTATCCTTGATTTCTTTAAAAAATTATTTCGATATATAATCCCAACAAAATTTTATATAAACATTCGACAAAGGGACATTAAAAAAAGTTATAAAATTTATTAATTTATGAATTGAATTAAATTTATTAATAATAATATAACTAACATTAAGTACAAATAAATAAAATATTATTTCATACTAAAAGGCATACAAGAAAAAATATAAAAAACAAAGGAAAGCAATTTATTTTTAGAAAAAAATAAAAAAAAACCTATCATAAAACAATATATATTAATTTTTTAAATAAAATATAAAATATTTTTTAAAAAATAATAATAATAAAATTTTTGTTAAAAATATTTTTAGCAGGTAGCAATAATGAAGTCTAATATGTTTAGCATTGAATTTATATCAGGAAATTAAATTTTTTTAAAAAAGACATTTAAAAGTTGTTTTGAAAAACAAGAATTAGAGAAATGTTTTTCAAAACAAGTGTACTAAATGAGTTTTTTTGTTCATTTAATTTTTCAGAACAAAAAAAAAAACTATTCTGAAAAACAGTAACCAATCATGCTTTATTTATTTTAAAAAATCGGATGAAATCAATTTCATTTTATCCCGATTTCATATTCCTAATTACAGTTTTGTTATATCAAAAACCAATTTTTGTTCCCGCCAAAGTCATACTTTAAATTTGGTTTCTAATAAAGTTCGAAATCCATTTGCTAATAGAAAAGAATAAATTTCGTCAATAAATATTGTTCAGTATAATTCTAGATATTTTAACCTTTTACAGATTTATATATATATTTATTATTAATGGTTTAGAATGTCGTGAAGAAGAAAAACTAAAAAATTCAAAACTGCTTCAATATATCAACCTTTTCTATTAGTGTTATGTTCTCTTCCCATTTATTTTAAAATTTTTCACTTTTCCTTTTTTCTTTCTGGATCCTTCTTTCTCTTCTCTCTCTCTCTCTCTCTTAATCAGTTTTTTTTTTTTTTTCTTAAATTTCATTTTCGAACCCCTCTGGCACTCCGCTACCCTCCGCCTCATGCCCAGTTATTCCCTTGACTGATGTTTCGTACTTTGTTTTTCCATTTTTTTTTTTCTATTTTTCTTTCTTTTTTCTATGTTTCTTTTTTGAGTGTTTTTTTATTATTTCTTTCGTTACGTCATTTTGAAAATTCATTTGTTTAACTGATGTGCATATCTCTATACTTACGATGAATTTAAAAAAAGGTCAAAAAACACAATCAATTTTATTAATTTTTTTTAGATATTTTGAGATTAAATTAAACATCATTTATTTATTTTTTATTATTTTAATATATTATTGCTTATTAAATATAATTATTCTATTACATCTAAAAAATAATAAAACAATTTTTTTAAATATATATATATATATATACACACTTATTTATCCAAATAACTTTTAATTTTAAAAAGCACCCATGGATTACTACACATAAACAACAACTCAGCTAGATTAACTGCATATTATGAAAATATAATTAGTATCATTCCCCACAAATTCTTTCCAAAAAATTACAAACCACACACAAAAAGAAGAAAAAAACCATGATGAAAAATCTCATATTTCAAATTTCTACAATTACATAGCTATACCTCTGTTAAGTAAACATTTAGTTTTTTTAAAAATATATATATATATATATATATTTATATATTTGTATTATATAGATGCTTTTATTACAGTGTTTAGTTTAAAGAAATTTCAAATTTCCTTGTTAGATATGTATTGGCGATTATTTATTGGCTATTATTATTTTGGTTTTTGAATATTACAGGTTGATTTTATTAGTATATAAATCAGATTTATATCTGTGAAGATTTGTTGATTGCCTATTCAAAATTGGTATTTTCATTATTATCCCTGAAATATTCTCATATCCAAATAAAGATATTGTTTATCTTTTAGCAACTATATACTTTCTATATTTTATCTTTTAGTGATTTAGTTTGAGTAGGTTTGATTGGATACGCCAAGGAGTCCATGCTGAAATGTCCTTATAATATTCGGGAGAATATTTATGAAAAAGTAGATCTCGGGAGGAGCATCTCTACCACTATCACAAGCTATCACAAGCGTGTCACGGGAGTGTCACAAAGGTTCTTGCAAAATAGTTCCAGAACTCAGGGGGAGTTCGACTTCGGGAGAAGTTTTGTCACCTTCAGAGGGATTCTTGAAAGTGTTGTAATATAAGCAAGAGGGATTCTTGTAGTGGTTTGATAAGGTAAAAGTTAGAATAGGTTTGTATTAGAATAGAGGGATTCTATTGTAATATTCAACACCTATTGCAATCTTTTCATCTTAGAGGATGTTACGGATGGACTAAATCTTTGAGGAGTTAGCCTCATATTTTGTTTAGA
>JAOXNR010000028.1:16468488-16478898 GCA_028571225.1 Parsonsia alboflavescens
CATAGGGATACTTGATTAAATTTTAATTAATTGTTTTTAAAAAAAAAGATAGAAACCGTTAAGTTTGATCGTTAGTTGACTAACTACTGCACTCATTAGTGTGTACAGTCAAGCACACATTAACATTTATATATTTATATAAATATATATATATATATATATATATATATATATATTAGATGGAGTGCACCATTAAATTTTTAAACTTGAAAATTAACGATTAACTATTTTTTATTTAAAAATAATAATAAATTTGATTCAGTACTTTTAGGGTCTAGTTTATCCTTTCAAAATATAATATACAAAATATATTTATAAAAAAAAATACTGAAGATTTTAATTTTTAAAATAAAATCAAGTTTGAATGTTAGAGACTTAACTGTGCACTTTATAAGGAGTGCACTAGTGTACTCTATAGCATTCCCCATAAATATATATATATATATATATATATATTTATATATTTATATGCATATATATAGATATATATATATATATGTGTGTGTAATAAAGTAGATTCCTCAAATCAATGATGGCTTATGAATTTTGAAATTTTGCATTTTCAAGCATGTTGCCTAATTTTATTGAAAATTTAGAAATTAATGGAAAAATTCTTTTATTCAAGTTCACTGAATATAATATTTCAAATTTAATGAACATAATTTTTCATCACTACAAAAAAATTTACATTTTTAATAAACATATTTTTTCATAAATTATTAAATAAATGAAAGTTGCTTTAGTTAGAAGTCACATATCAGATAACCCTTCAATAAAGACATGTCCATCGAAAATAGTTATCTTTTGTGATTTAGGCTTAATTAATCATGACCTGCAAGGATTATAAATAGAAATATCAAACCATCTCACAATATATTACAAAAAATCAAAACAATAATAAATGTATTACTCAAATAAAATGTTCATCGTTGAAATTTCTAAATGTTTTAATATTATATATAATGAAAACTCACATTACGCCAGTAAACTAGTTTATATATAATAGCTAAACTAGTTTCTAAGTTTTTTCTCTACAAATTCACAGTCTAGCTTCTCTTCTGATAATTTCTTTATTTATAATTATATATTTATATATATCTCCCCCAAGAAGAATAGTAGTATCAAAATAAATATATCACGTACGTAGCCAAATCTATGCAGTAGATAGGTGGTTTGACATGGTGTAGCTAGACATATTAAAACTAATAATAAATAACTATTAAAGCAATAGTAATTCATTGGTTGGTCTCATGTGACCGGTTGATATAAACTTAATTTGCTTCTTCGCCACAAATTGCAAACTTCTAACCTTATTATTTTTATTAGTGTTAAACCCGAGCGATACGTGATGAGTGTACTGCATTGGCTCAATTTTAACCGTGGAAAATTATTCCACAAATTCGTTTCTATGAAAAATATCTGTAGTGAAAATCAGAATTTCTAATAGTGTTATATATATATATATATTTATATTTATGTACATACACCTTCCAAGCTCGATGATTCCACTGATATAATGAAGTACAGGAAATGGTTTCTTTCCTTGTGGAACAAGATGAAGATGACTCAAAAAACCTAATTTTATACATTTTTAAGTGGGCATGTCACTCTCTTGAATGGGAGGGGAGAGGTATAGGGAAGGTTATGAGAGATGACTCAGTAAATACCTAATTTTACACATATGAACAATTAATGAATTTCAAATCAATTCATATTGAGGAAAAAGGAAATTTCAGTGCAAAAAATAAAATAATATTAATTACCGCCAAAATATTTGCACAGAAGTTGATTACCGTTGGAATTGCTCTACTGCCAACATGGGCGTCACCTTCGCCACTCAAATTCTCAAACCTGACTTCAACCGTGGGGAAGATCAATACCAGCCCTTAATTCATAAATCAAATCAAACAAAAATTTTCAATGAATCAATATTTGATATATCTGGAATTGAATGTCTTGTTTAAATTATACTCTGTTTGTTACTAAATATAAGTTATTTTAACTAATTTTTCTTGTCACTAATTGTAAGTCATTGTTGTTATTTAATTATAAGTATTTGATGATATTTTTTCTATATTACCCTTCTAATGATGTATAGTGAAATAGTTTTCAAATTTTTAAAAAGGTGATGAGAGGACATTTTAGGGGGGGCAAAAAATTACCTAAATTTTTGTAAAATGATGACTAATGACTTATATTTAGTGATTGAGGAAATATAAACAAATTAATATTGAAATATCAAAATAAACTCATTTTTTAAATAAATATTTAATTTCGAATAAAAAGAATAGTTTATGACTGAATTGAAACTTATCAATCAATTCGATTCTTGAGGTTTTACAAGAATTTCTCGTTGTCTTCCACAAATTTCCCAAGCCTGACTAGAACATTCTTCTCTTGAGGATGGCAAAAAAGGTGTCAAAAGGGTGCTCAGCCTCATCCTGCTCGAGTCTTGTGGGCCAAAGACCTTTAAAGGATTGCATTGAATTGATTTTACTACTTAAAAGGATCATCCAGAGTCTATCCCGACTCAATCCTTCCAGAGCCACGGGTAAAGTCAGGCTGGCCATTGGGGCTAAGATTTTTTTCTTTCCTTTTCAAATTTACATTATAATATAATTACAAAGCGAAAAACTATCATTACAAATTATAATATAAAGAAATGAAGTTGTAGTTAATAAATTTTTTTCTTAAATTAGAGAAAACTAATTTGCATTTACATTTTTTAAAAAGTCATGATTAAAGTTAAAAAAAAAGGGGTAAATAATAATAGATAAATTATATTCTAAAAAGAAGTAGAGTAAATAGCGAAAAATGTAAATCAAATCTTTTCAATACACTTATAATACCCATAAACTTTGTTTTCATTTATTTATATACATAATGAATTTGTATGTCTTTATTTCCATCCACCATCGTATCTCATAGCGAAATCGGGTGGCTCTGTCTCATGTGAGAGACATGTGTTTATTGTTTACAGGTAAAATAATCCTTTTAAATCTATTACCAAAAAAAAAACTAGACATATGCTAATTGGCAAGGGAAACACATCCTAATAGATTCATTGACAACAAGGAAGCACTGAAGGTGAGTTTTAGTTATTTTTTGGCGGGAATAGACTTAGAAGAATTATTTTGCCCTTGAACAATAATCACATGTCTCTCACATAAGATAGAGTGGCTTGATTCAGTCATGGGGTGCGTGGTGGGGTAGAAATAAAGACACGTAAATTCATTATGTATATAAATAAATGAAAATAAAGTTTATGGATATTATGAGTAAATCGTAAATAGTTGATGTGCACTTTTCGTTATTTTTCCTAAAAAATAAAACTAAACTAACAATTCTAAATTTCTATTTGAAAAATAAATTTACAATAAATATAAATTATTTAAAAAAATATATAAAAATAAACTATCCATTTTAACAAATAAAATAATAAATATTCTAATATAATACTATATATTAAATAAAAAAAATACTATTGATCCCATGGGTTAGCCCCGCTTGACCCAGCAAAGCCATCCTAAGTCCTCAGTCCCAAAGGACCGGACCAAAAAATCCGTTATCAAATTAAGATTACATATTTTTCAATCCAATCCTTCAAAATTACAAAATTTGATCCCAAGGGTTAAAGCCTTTTTGACAACTTTAGATGACTGCCTTCCACTTCAAAGAACACGCTTCGCTAGGTCTGGATTTCCTATTTCATATTTATGTGTCCTTCATTGTTATATTAATAAAATATTAACAAAAATCTTATATGTAGCTTTTTCTTATTATCTTTGAATATATTTTAATATTAAAGTCTAAAAAGATAAACTAAACATTAGGAAAAACTTGATTTTTTAGATTCACGTGTTAAATTTCTACTGATATAATAAGAAGTGACATACAATTGTGTAATAGGAGATCCTGACCCCACTCCTCCTAACCTGAGCAATGATCGGAACTATTCAAACACAAAAAGCTGCTAAACCAGAATATTTCTCCGCTTGCCATATTTTTTAATTTACTAATTAGAATCAATGTATGATATAAATATATATTTATATGTGTGTGCAATATATCTATTTATATAAATATTTTTAGGGATTAATTCATCTCAGGAATAAATGTAATTAAATATTACATTTTTACGTCTAGGAAATGCACTTCAATTTTCTTCTCTCTATGGTAGTTTCTTAATTAATTTGGGCTTTGAGAACTCAGACCTTTTAGTAGGTAACATGATATTTTGCTTTCTTGAATGACTATCCTATGCCATTACATACGCTACGGTGCGGTGTGTCTAATTTTCTCGTACAAAATGAAAATTCTTATATGACATCTTTAATTTGTGGATTACGTGATTTAAAATTTTTTATATTAATTATTTGGAGGCCCCGACTAAGAACCCACTTATAACGAAGCATAATCCTAAAAGAAAATTGAATATTAATATTAGTGGTTCATGAAATAATGTAGGCCGATCAATTACTCATATCAAGCTCTGAACCATTAGTATAAAATATTGTCAGAATCGAAATATAGCTAAATTTTACATTTAATTTACTTTTTCGATTTTAACAAATTATTTTAAAAGAAATTATTTATTTGAATTTTAATATTTTATATTGTCAATTTTGTAGTAAAAGTTATAATAAAAATAATTAAGGACATATAATGAAAATTCATTTTATTCTTTAAAACATATATTGCGTGACCTATATATATGACTTAAGAGTTTGCTTGTTTCACCAAATTTCTTCACATCCTAACCAAAAACATTAGCAATGTATAACTGAGTACGGAGTTGGCTGATGAAGGTGGAATTACGTGTAGGTAACAAATTAAATCCTTTTCTTGAATGAGCTAATTTGATTTGGCAATCTACACTGTGTCACGATATTCTCAAGGGGATGGGATTGTTGTTTTGTACTTATTAAAACAGAGAGTTGAGTTAAATGAAAACGATAAAATCAATCTACAATTAAAGTTGAGAGTCTCAATTTGAACCTCGAAACCGATCGAAGAGGTGATTTGCCAACCTCCATCCATGTTATACATGAACACTAACGGAAGCAATAAAAGTGGAATTGGTACATCCGTTTAAAACTTTTGCTGGAAAATGTTGGCTAGACAACATTATTCATATAAAATGTACCAAAATTTGTGTAAAATGTGCAAGTCAAAATGGAGGAGGAATGGGATTCCTAAATTTGTGTAACATCTCTAGTTCTCTATATGTTTTGGTAACTTGTTTTTTCATAGTTTATTTTATTGGTTGTTTCTATTTTTCAATATGCTTCTCCGTTCACCAGACTATGATGACGAAGAGCAACATAGTCTACCCTATATCCAGAGCCATTCCTCTATTGCTTACACTGAGCAGAGGGACTACTCTCGATTATTTTCATCCCGTCGTATGTTTTCAGTCGCTATAGATTTTGGAGTTGGTGGATATGAAATTATTGAACATATCTTCGATAGCAGGTGGCTAATTATGTTAACAGTTCACAATAGAATAAATATTAGATTATATAATATTCAAACTAATCAAAATCTTTACTTGCCAAATGAAATCCCAAGGAAATAAATTCTCACGCATAAGCAACGATCCTAACAGTGGTACCTGCGTGTATTTTGTTAACACTTGATGTTTTTTCTATTCATAGAGATTTGATGAGGATAAAAGCGAATGTACACACCTTACTTGTAACCAAAGTTACCCTAGTTCAGATGCACCCTACATGACCTGAGATGTATCATTCCCTAGATGTTAAGGAAGGTTCGTCATAGAATCTACTTGCTTTGGTGAAAAATATAACCAATGTGCTTTTGGTGGGATTCAAATCCGCTACCCATGCTCTGATACCAAACCTTCGAAGAGAGCGCAACCACCATGAAAAAAAGCTTAAACTGTTAGTAAAGCCACAACTCAATCCTTTTCAACACAGTTCAAATGGGGGCCCACCAATTTCAAAGCACTTTGTAGCACCCCGCATGACCCGACACGTATCACTTACACCGCCACATGTCATCAATAGCGGCGATACGTCATTCCATAACCAACAATGATAGTGACATGGATTCGGTAGAAAAGTTGTTGAGTTTGAAGATTTTTTTAGGGGAAGGGATTGTTGTTTTGCCTTTATAAAAACAGTGAGTTAAGTGGAAACAATAGAGTCAATCTACAATCAAAGTTGAGTACCTCAATCTCAGCCCCCAAACCAATCGAGGAGGTGATTTTCCAACCTCCTTCCATATTACACATGAACACTAATGGGAGAAGCAGTAGTGGAATTGGTACATTTGTGCAAAACTTTTTTATTCTGGTTTAGTTTGCTAGAAAATGTTGGTTAGAAAACATTATTCGCTTATAACTTATAAATTTGTGTATAATGTGTCTTACTAGTTGTTTTTATTTTTTCCAGTATGCTTGTCCTTTCACCAGACTATGATGATGAAGAGAAACATAGTCTAACCCTTATATCTAGAGCCATTCCTCTATTACTTACACTAAGAAGAGGGACAACTCTTGATTATTTTTTCCCCATCGTATGTTTTTGATCGATATAGATTTGGGATTGGCAGATATGAAATTATGGCTAATTATCTTAAAGGCTTGCAATAGAATTAATATTAGATTATATAATATTTAAACTAATAAAAATCTTTTCTTGCCTGACTTGAAAAATGTAATCACGAGGAGATAAACACATGAGCAACGATCCAAATAGTAATAACTACAAGTATTTGGATGTGGCTATAGAAATAAGAGTGTACAGAAAATTTTCTCACACGGGATAGATAGTGACCAACTGGATTATGCATATATTGATAGGATTAGTTTTGTTAACACCCAACGATTTTCTGCTCATAAAGGTTTGATGGGGATGAAAACGAATTTACACATTTTACTTGTAACCAAAGTTATCCCAATTCAAACACACTCCACACAATCCTATCTCGACACACCCGCATGATTAGGGACGTATCATTCCCTTCGTGTTAAGGAAGGTTTGTCCTCGAATCTATGCGCTTTGGTGGGAAAATGTAACTAATGTGCTTTTAGTGGATTCAAATATGCAACTAAGCTCTGATACCAAACCATGGGAGAGGGCACATCCACCGTGCAAAAATACTTAAGCTGTGAGTAAAGACACAATCTGATCCTCTTCATCATAGTGCAAAAGCGGGAACACCAATCTCAAAGCCTTTTGTGATCCACCAGGTGGAAATCGAATCGCAACACCCCGCACGACTCCATTTCCACATACTCGAATGAACCAGGACTTATCACTTATATCCCCAAATGTCATCAATGGTGACAGTGTTTTCACCTTGCCATATGTTTTCGGTTGATATTATTTTTGGGCCTGGTGGATCTGAAATTATTGGTCGTATTCGATCGTACCAATTATGTTAGAGCCTCATAATATAATGAATATTAGACAATATAATATTTAAACTAATCAAAATCGTTTCCTTCTTGACTTGCCAAATGCAATCCAAAGAGATAAGTTTTCACACAAAAGCCATGATCCTAATAGTGGCAACTACGTATATTTTGTTATGGCTACAGAAATAAAAATCCTTTTCTGATCCACCTAGTGGAAACCGATTTGCGGCACCCCACACGACTCTATCTCTGCATACTCACATGAACCTAGACCTATCACTTAAATTCCCAAATGTCATCAATGGTGGCGGTATTTTCACCATGTTATATGTTTTCGGTCGATGTAGATTTTGGGGTTGGTGGATATGAAATTATTAGTCATATTCGATAGTAGCAAGCTAATTATGTTAAAGCCTCATAATAGAATGAATATTAGATTATATAATATTCAAACTAATCAAAATCTTTTCTTTCCGGACTTGCCAAATGCGATCCGAGGAAATAAGTTCTCAGACATAAGCCACGATCCTAACAATGGTAACTACGTATATTTTGTTATGGCTACAAAAGTAAGAGTATACATGAAATTTCTTCACATTGGATGGATGGTGACCAACTTTGATTATGCATATACAAGCAAGTGTGATGGGTTTTGTAAACATCCCATGACTGGATATTTTGAATTAACCTTTCCTTTGGAGAGATGATACTATTGACTCTGGTTGCCTCACAGAAAGAAGAAGAACGACTCAAAACAGTGTTGCTTCAAGGGAGATAGCTAGCTGATGGTAAAGATTCCTAAATATTGATCTCTGGTGGGGTGATAGTGACTTGAAAGATATTCTTGATTTTTTGCTTATAAAAACATAATAGAGCGCCAAATTGAAAATGTGCAATCAAAAGTTCAATCTGTGTAACATCTCTAGTTCTCAATATGTTTTCATAACTTGGTTTTACATAGTTTATTCACTAGACTATGATGATGAAGAGCAACATAGTCTAAACCCTGTATCCAGATCCATTCCTCTATTGCTGTAGATTTTGGAATTGGTGGATATGAAATTATTGATCATATCTTCGATAGTAGGTGGCAAATTATGTTAACGGCTCACAATAGAATGAATATTAGATTATATAATACTCAAACTAATCAAAGTCTTTTCTTCCCTAAGTTCTCGTACATATTCAAAATCTTTATTGGCCAAATGAAATCTCGAGGAAATAAGTTCTCGCACATAAGCAATGATCCTAACAGTGGTAACTACGTGTATTTTGTTAACACCCGATGTTTTTTCTACTCATAGAGGTTTGATGAGGATAAAAGTGAATGTATACACTTTACTTGTAACCGAAGTTACCCTAGTTTAAATGAACCCTGCATGATCTGGGATGTATCATTCCCTAAGTGTTAAGGAAGGATCATCTTAGAATCTATGCGCTTTGGTGGGAAAATATAACTAGTGTGCTTTTGGTGGGATTCAAATCCGCTACCTATGCTCTGATACCAAACCTTCGAAGAAAGTGCAACCACCATGAAAAAAGTTTAAGCTGTTAGTAAAGGCACAACTCAATCCTTTTCAACACAGTTCATATGGAAGCCCATCAATTTCAAAGCACTTTGTGGGCCACTTGGTGGAACCCACATCGCAGCACCCCACATGATTCGAGACGTATCACTCACACCCCCAAATGCCATTAATAAGGGTGGTACGTCATTCCATAACGATCAATGATGATGACAAGGATTCAGTGGAAAAGTTGTTGAGTTCTGAGATTTTTTTTTAGGGAAAGGGATTGTTGTTTTGCCTTTATAAAAACAGCAAGTTAAGTGGAAACAACAAAGTCAATCTACAATCAAAGTTGAGAGCCTCAATCTCAACCCCCAAACCAATCGAGGTGGTGATTTGCCAACCTCCTTCCATATTACACATGAACACTAATGGGAGAAGTAGTATGGGAATTGGTACATTTTTGCAAAACTTCTTTATTTTGGTTTAGTTTGCTAGAAAATGTTGGTTAGTTATTTTTTTGTGGGAATAAGCTTAGAAAGATTTTGCCTTGAACAATAAGCACATGTCTCTCACTTAAGATAGAATGGCCTAATTCAGCCGTGGAGTGCGGTGGTGGGGTAGAAATAAAGACACGTAAATTTATTATGTATGTAAATAGAAGAAAATAAAGTTTATGGTTATTATGAGTGAATCGTAAATAGTTTGTGGTTTTGGACATATAAAACTAAATAGAGAGCCAAACGGAAAATGTGCAATCAAAAGTTCAATTTTAATCTCCAAACTGTTATATTAGACGTGAACATGAGTACTGACGAGTCTTGTCATTTTCTCCTCTTCCACGCTTCTAATCAAGCATGATGTAACCATGCCTCACGGGTGAGTTTGGTATAATTCTCTACCATGAATCTTTCTGGTCATGGGATAATACTGAGTGCCTTATTATACTCTCTAGTTGCCTCACATCAAGAACGACCCAAAATAGTATTCCTTCATAGGAGATAGCTAGATCTATGATCAAGTAATGGTGACCAGAAGATATTCTTGAATTGATTTTGGACATATATAAACACATAACAAAGTTCCAATCTGAAAATGTGCAATCAGAAGTTCAATCTTAGCCTCCGAACCTTCATATTAGACATGATCATTAACACTAATGGATCTCGTCATTTTCTCCACTTCCACGCTTCTAATCAGGCATGATGTAACCTCGCCTCACAGGAGAGTATGGTATCATTCTCTCTCATGATTCTCTAAGGTCGAGGAATACTATAAATACCCTGTGATACTTTCTGATTGCCACATGACAAGAAGAAGAACGACTAAAAACATTATTCCTTCACGAGAGACAACCTGATCTCTGGTTGGGTGATGGTGATTAAAAAATATTCTTGAGTTGATATTGGACTTTTAAAAACAAAACAAAGTTCCAAATGGAAAAAGTTCAATCTTAACATCCAAACCGAAATATTAGATGTGAACATAACACTAAAGCGTCTCGTCATTTTCTCCTCT
>JAOXNR010000028.1:16529628-16560089 GCA_028571225.1 Parsonsia alboflavescens
CTTTTTCTTCAATTAGTATTTTTTCATTTGGTTTTCCGTCAAGTAAACAGAAGGAGCGCGCATTAAGGCACGCTCCGAAGCGCGCCTTAGCAAAATTGCTGCTCTATATACATTTATGTATATATTAAACGTAGGATATCAAATCTTTTTCAATATTATTTGTAGTATACTCTTTAGTTTATTAATAAATTTTTTTATGGTACTCTTTAATTTATTAATAATTTTTTTTTTAAAAAAAATCAAATATTCTAAAATTTTATTTTATTTTCAGATAATTAAGTTGATAAAATATTTAAAAAATAATTAAAATACACAGTATATTATTACGTCCCGCGTTCTGGGGTTGAAGCGTTCCATCCGTTCTTTTTTTTCTTTTCCATTTGGACCGACGTATGACAAAAAGCTACTCAAAGTAAACATCTGAGACTCGCCTCCTGCGGCATGAAACGCTCAGTCCCTTCCCTCCAATACCTCGCCGCTTCTGCAAACGCCACCTCCTCCGTCATGACTTCTCGCCCCTTGGTAATCACCGTTTTTAAATTGTAAAAGTGAGAATTTAATTTAATTATTCACGACTATTCAAAATTTGACGTTTTCATTAATAGTTTGTAAAATTTTTCTGACTTTTGAATTCTATTGCGTTTTACAGTTCAGTGGCGGCCGCAGCCGGGCCCGGGGTCGGGGTCGGGGTCAGGGTCAGAGTCGTGGTGGAAGAAGTTACTCGGCCAATGGTGACGGTAGGGACGACGATCACCGATTTGTATCCGGTGATTCTCACTTTGGTCAAGTTCGAGATACCAATAGAAGTTTCCGACCACAGAATAATACGAGCTTCGGGAAATTTCCGTCTTCACCATCTTACAATAGAGTGCAGCCACCGCCATCTTACAGTAGAGTGCCTCCGCCGCCATCATATAATAGAGTTTCGCCACCGCAGTTCTCTAATATAATGCCTCCGCCAACGTCATACAATTTAGACCCACCTCCAGAGCCACTGTCTGTGCCTCCACAGCAACCGTATGATCAAGGCCAGCAATCTTATAGGACTTCACAGCTGAATGTTGATTTGAACCAACAGTTTAGACCGCCGTGGCAGCATCAACGGCAGTTGAGGCCCAGGCCCCCGAAGGACTTTTTGTACCGCAATTGGCAGTATGCCAATCCGGGGCCACCTCCTGAATGCGGTAATGTTTTCATTTATTATCATTAGTTTTTGTTGTAAACTGTCATTTAGTTTGAAGAAAAGATTGGGACAACTGCCGATCAAGCTGTTGGTTGAGAATGGGTGTGACAGGACAACTTTTCATAGTGATTGAATTGGCCGATTGATTATTAATTCTTTGTTTGTTTCAGAAAAAGGATATTGCAAAACTTTTTAGGTGATCTGGAAATTTTTAGGGCAATTTTTAAAGTATGGTTACGTTTTCTGATAAAAATTGAATCTTGGAAGCAATATGTGTCTCCGACTACGTAAAAGTTGGGATCTTGCCTTCTGAGCAGATAGGAAATCTTAATAGGAATTTGCCTCTAAATAATTAATTAATTAATTAGTTTTTTCGGAAAAAGTATATTGCAAAACTTGTTAGGTGATCTGGAAATTTTTAGGAATTTTTTTGAAATATGTATATGTTTTCTGATAAAAAAATTTGAATATTGGAAGCAATATAAACTATTTGTCTCTGGCTACATAAAAGTTGGAAACTTGCTTTCTGAGCATATGGAAATCTTAATAGACCAACAGTGATCAACTCAACATTATAAATATTTTTACTTGAAATTTTGAGAACAATTATATGTTTTTTGACAATTTTAGGATCTAGAATCAATGCAGGTATGCTTTAGAAGAACAATTGTGGTGAAACACTAATTTACAGATTTTTAAGTTGAATTTCTTCTGACCAACCTGGTGGATAGAATTTGAGGTTGATTTTAAGAATGGGCTTCATTGTTGTATGTTAGGATGCTGTTTTTCTGTCTTCGTATGTTTGGATTTGTCATTTAGGCTATGTAAAGAGGAGCATGCATTTTGCTCGTCAAATCCATTATTCATCCTGTTGCAACTCTAGAGTTAATAGGATGAGATGTAAACCAGGATTGCTCAACACAATCTCTGTAAATTAATTTGTTTGAGATTGAAGTCTAACATATTCTGGCTCTTCGAGTGGTACATTTTGAGAAAATAACCTAGCTGCTGTCGGTACAGGAGTCCAAAAATTAAGTTTTTTAATTAATGGTGAAAATATTTCTAAGGACTTGAGACTCTCTATATCTCTGACATCTGTACCATTTAATAATTTTGCAACTAGTTTGATGAAGTGGATTTAATGCTTAAAATTGACTATGTTTATTGACTTTAGTAGTTTATACCATTGTTGATGTTTCTCTAGTTTGATATTACTCTTTGCAGAGAGGTTTACCATCCTATCATACAATATACTAGCTGATTACCTGGCAAGGGATCACTGGAATAAACTTTACTTTCACATCCCCTTCCATTTTTTGGATTGGGAGCGGCGTAAGAGAAGTATTTTGTTTGAACTTGGATTGTGGTCAGCTGATATAATGTGTTTCCAGGTTATGATTCTGATATGTTTTCATGATATCTTTCCTTGCACTTAAATACTTTCTGATATGTGTCTGATGCATTATTAATTGGAAAAATACATCCAATTTGAAAAATCACAACCTTGACTGAAATGGACAGACACTGATTGCTGAGATTCTCCAGAATTGTCTTTAATGAGTATATAAGCTTTTGTCCGGAATCTGGTTGAACATTTTTCAAAATAGAAATTTTAAATGTAACTTTAATCTAGATCTCAATCGAACCCATATGCAGAGCTTGGCCATTAAAAGAAAAAAAATAATAAATAAGAAAGAAGTTCAATATTTCCGTTAAAATTTTTGCAAGATAATCAAACCAACAGTCATATCCTAAGAAGTAAAGATGATGGTTTGCTTTCAAATGCAGTTGCAATCAATTTACCTTGTGCCAAGGAAATAATAATGCAGATAAGGAAACCACCAGACATTGGTTAATTACCACCAGAAAAAAAGTAACTACCTTCTATTTACCTTCATACAACTCTGATGTCCTAGTTACGAACAGGGAGAATAGTGTTTTGACTTTATTGAGAGTTCAACTCTACAAAAATGGCATGATCTTGACTCAAAATTTCATCTATTGGGCCCAAAAACCGTTTTAATTGAGCTGCTAGATGTAAGTCCTCAAATTTTCATCTTCTGATTGAGCATATTCTTTTTTAATTGAGCAACCAGATGTAAGTCCTCCGTAAGATGCATGTGCCAAACTAAACATAAATATATGCACAATCAACTCTCGAAACAGGAACATCCCCAAAATTGCTAAGTCATACTAGCACATTGCAAACATTTCTAAATGTCTGTAAGCATTATATCTTGTAATTAGTAAAGACTATAGAAGCCATCGTTGGTTACTCTCTCTTTCAGTGAAGTTGAATTTAGAAGTTAATTTGATATGTAATGGGTGATAAAGGCCAATATAATAGAAATATTGGGACGAATGCTAACAAACACAGAAAAAGTAGGTTATGAAATGATTCTAGTTAGTAATTTTGGTTTTGACAACGGTGTCAAAAGGTGAAGGTAAGGTATATGGAATGTGCAATGAGCAAAGAGCAACTTTTGAAGTTAACAGTTCTTATCAAGAAATCTTGATTAATTTATATATTTTTATAATATTAACAAGAAGATATTTTATTGAAAGTCTGAAAGGCAATAATTAGATTAAATCCTGCATTATTTCTATAAGATTAGAAGAGAAAGATATAAAAATCCATGAATTTTTAACTGTACTCATTTCAATGCATTTTAACTTTTAAAGAGAAAAGGTTGAACAAAATTACATTTCAATCAAAGAACTGTTGGCTGAAGTAACCGTAAGAATCTTATTCTATCTATTCACAAGGACAAGATGATGCCAAGTTAAAGCACCTTCTTTTTAGATTGGCATTGTATGGAAGGTTAATGCAAGACCATGCTATTAAGTAAGGGAACTTGACATGGAATAGTTATTAGACATTAAATGACAAACAACTGGAGAACTCCATTGCAGTTAGAAATAGTTGTTAAAAGATAAATTCTATAAAAATCAAGTTTGACTATATTTCTTTTGTTAACTAAATTTGCAGAATATCTGAGCTACTCCTCTCTTTAAGACCTATCTATGTATTTTTGGCAGTACTAAGGGTTACAAATATTATGCACTCCCCAATGTACAAGGCCAAGATGCCGCTAGATGTTATAGGTTTCCCTAATCTAATAGTGCTTTGAGCACCCTCTAAGGTCATGCAAGACAGACTCCCTTAATTGATTTTTTTACTCCAAAAGTTTTCACTTGGCTTCTTGTTTCTCTGGCTAGAACTTTATTTGTCGACCACATTGCTATTCTAGGATGGCAGATCCCCATCTTACTATTACCTTTGCAGAATTATGGCAAGACAGGAATGTTTGTCATTCTCATTAATTTCAAGATGCTGCTTATTTTCTTCTGCACTTTGTATGGTTCTTTCTGTCTTGTGATATATTTGAATTTATCTTATCTTTTCTATTTTATGTATTTAAACATAAACACATTACCTCCCTCCCTCCCTCTCTCTCTCTCTCTCTCTCACACACACACACTCTTTCACATCAGCAACATTTTCTGATTTACAAACGCATTTACATTCTTGTATATTTTGATAAACCATAATGTCATCTTTATTCAGTTTTTGTTCTTATGCTGCTCCTGCGCAAGATATTTGCATTTCATTCCAATTTATCTTGATATTAATATAAAAGGTTTTCTTTTGGTTTTGTTTCGGCATTTCACAATGACAGGAGGTTGACAGATTCCAAGACTTGAAGGAAGAATTGGAGCTTCGGGGATACAGTGGAATTTGGAAGGTAATTTAGGGACTGTGTCAGAGTGCATTCTATTTGTATTTTACCTGGTTCTTTTAATTAAGAATGCATTTCTCCTTACTGCTATAATACTTCAAGGGTATTATAGCAACTGTATTGTTTTGCAAATGCAATTTCTACTTGGTGTTTGTGAAGGAAAAGAGGCTTCTCTAAGTAAAGAAAGCTTTGTAGTGAAAATTAGGGTGGGAGGAACAGTTAATGTGTTGAAAAATATAATTCTTTTATTTCTTCTTTTGATACCATAGTTTTATTTTCCTAAATTGGATTGAAATTCAGGGTACAGTTGTGGAATATTTTTATATATTATTCTTTTGCTTAAGCAGTAAGAGAATTAAGACATTTCAATTTTTACTTCCCTGCTGTCCTTCAATGTAGAGCCTCAGTCAGCCTGTGATAAATGATTCTCATAATGGTTCCTTGTGTTCTTTTCTGTCTTCTTCTTACTTCACATTTGAGGATGCAGCTTTTCTTATCAATTCAACCTTCTTTTTGAAACCTTAAGACCTTTAACATAAGAAGGTTCTTTACCGTAAATGAGTTAAGGTATCTCCATTTGAGACGGCGGTGTCTTTTGCTCTCAGAGGGAAGATGTTGCCCACTTCTTTATTTAATATAATCTGCTGGCTTTGATGAAGGAAAAAGTTAAAAGTTGCTATTTAGAGTTTATTTATTCTTTTAAGTTTCAGGAATTCCTAAAGGACCTGTAAGCTGATAAAAATTTTGGATTTGTTACTGCATTTCTTTTGGGAGAGGGGGGGGGGGGTTGTCTGTTGAGATATGCTGCTCGAGATATTTTGTGTCTGGAGAGAGACAATTTATATATACTAATTGTGTCATGTATTTTATTATCTATAGATGCGAACTGGGGATCCAGTTGATGGTTGTGCAATTTTTTGGAGTACATCTCGGTAAAAATTCTACTCTTGATGTTGAATGAGTTTATACATGTTGAATTCAGAAGATTTACCACATGCCTAAACTCAGATGGCATGATTTCCATTTAACTTCCCCACCGTACACCAACTCTTCATTTATCATTTGGATTTTTGTGACATGAAATTGCATGGTGATGTTGTTTTTGATTCCTGGTCCTTTATTGTTCCTCTCTTCTTGATAGGGGTGTTCGTGGTTCTGTTCGATTGTAGCTAAATTTTATAACCGACCTGTTGTAATTGATTATGAAAATTTTCTAACCATCGGTTTTAGAGTGTACCTGAACCAAACCAAATCATTTGTAAATCCCTTTTTGACAGTTTGGATGGGTTATAACATATTAGAATTTTTTTCTTTTTTAAAATTTTTTTTATGTGATATATATTTTATATATAATAATATATATAATTATACCAAGATATAATATTGTATTATAATACTATTTATAATACATTATATTCTTTCGATTGGTTAACAATTGATTAAATTTTTTTTTATTTTATATATAATATAATTGTATGTTATATGTTATTTATTTTATATTATTATATTTGAGTGGTTTGGTTTGTTTATAACCTATTAATTTTTTTTTTAATTGATAACCAAACCAAACTGCTAAGAAATTTGATTTTTGGAACCGATCATAACCAATTAGCTATCGGTCTTAGTTAGTTTTATATCGATTTGGCTGTTGCTAATCGGTTTTGGTCGGTTTTGAACTCCCTAATTCCTGGTGATCTCCCCTAGTTGTAGAAGTCGGTGCACTGAATGTAAGAAGTCATTTTACTGATGCATTAATGAATCTGGGATACAGAGTGATGCATTAGAAAAAGTTATCAATGATTGTTTCTAATAAGTTCTTATATAGCCTTAGTGATGAATGACTCATGTCATGAATATGAGAACTTCATGGAGTTGACAGGTTGAGGGAATTGTGTTGCCCTGTACAATGTTTGTCTCCTTCATGAGAAAACATGTTAGGTGGACATGGTTTGCATGTTGTACAACAGTATTATGTGCATTGGAGGGTTTTTATTCAATTACTTTTGGTTTGTGTCTGTCAGATTATTTCTTTTGGATTATACTAGGATCAAAGCAGCTCATATTGATATTCTTTTGTCTTGCAGAATTTAATATCTTGGTATGTGAGCCTCTTTTCCTATGCATATATTCTTTATCATGTAGTTATGTAGGCAGGAAGTGTACCTATGTTCACTTAGCAGGAAATTGCTTATTCATTTTTGTTCATTTTCTCCAGATATAAACTGTGCTGTTATTGTGATGTGTAAACAGAAAATGCCATGAGAGGAACAGAGATCCTTCTGCAGTTTTTACAGTCTTGTAATAAGCCCCTTGTATCCTATATCTTGTATCTCATTTTCTGTGTGAAATATTTCTATATTTTTTAGATCTCTTTGAGTTCTTAGCCTAGAAGTGAACAGCTCTGATGAAAGTTGAAGAATAGGTGACTGAGTTTGTCCTAGACTAAGTCAATACCATACCATAGAGCTCATGTTCTATCCTCTAGCGAGTATGATCTCAGGTATTAATACTATTTAAGCTTGATTTTTGTTTTTAAGATTCAAGTTGTTGCATGAGGAATCCCTTGAATTCTGTAAGCTTGGTCTGCGGGACAATGTTGCCCAGATATGTGTATTTCAGGTAAACATCAGTAGTGGAATAGTGCCTACAAGCATTTAATCTGATTGAGAGTACCAGAAATTTATCCATTTATGTCAATTTTTTCTTGATAACAGTCTTTGGAATCATGCACTAGCAGTGATACGTCAGCTCCCATGAGGTACTTATTACAATTTTTTTCTCATTCCATGAGGACTGGGTGGTTAAAGGATGGTTATGTCCAGACTTAAGAGAGAGGGCATTTATTAGTGAGGATGTGGATATGGGTTTTAAGGATGTTCACTTAGTCCCTTGAATTGTCATCATCATTATTTGATTAATTTGTAAACACCTGAACAGACTGATGAGTTGGGTCTTTAGCTTAGATAAATGATTTCCGGGGGAAAGGAAAATATGTGCTTCTGTCCTTTCATACTTCTTGTTTCAATTCCTCAATAGCACTCCGCCATAATTGGCTAACTTCTGTTTTCCAGTTTATGAAAATTGCAACTAAAATATGGAAATTGCGTTAGTTATTTTGTCCCTTTGTTTCGATCATAAAAAATTAATGCTCCATTCGTTCGGAATTGAACGTTCCATTTTGACTTGCTCAAGAGACCAACTTATCCTTCTCATTAATTTAAATTTAATTAGTGGTGGTAGTTTTGGACAAGTAGATGTAAACCGTTTAATTAAGGAAATTTTTAGTGGGACTTTATATTAAAAGTCTATTTATTTTAAGAAAAAAGACATTCAATTTTGGACAATCCAATGTGGAAATCTGAACATTCAATTTCAAACTAAGGGAGAATACTGTTTTAATTTTTTCAAGTGAACTCTGAAAGAAAAAGTGAAGGGGAAAAACAGAAAACAAAAAGAGGAAAGACGCACTGACAAGGCTTCATAAATACTTTTGCTGAGTTTTCCAAATTTTTGTAGTTGACAATGGATCACGCAACTATTTACTGCTCATGCATACTCTAATCGTCAATCTGAAATTCTTTATATGCAGCTTGGCCCATGCAAAGAAACTTGTGGTTTGTAATATTCATGTGCTTTTCAATCCTAAAAGGGGAGAAATCAAGCTTGGGCAGGTATTTACTTGATCATATTGCTGATATTGATGTGCTTAGTTCTAATAATATGATGACTTCTTCGGATGCTCATAGTTTTGGTTTTTGCTTTCTTTGACAAGTTTAAGTCCTTGATCTCTGTTATACATGTCAACCAATTGCATGACATGAATCAAAACATATGTGCATATTCTGTTTCAATTGATTTGTGCTGTCTTGGTTGGCTAATTGTAATGTATATGTGGAATCATTAACTTTTCCACTATTGAGGCTGATATCCGTTTTATATCTCTTTCTTCATGTATTGGAGCTTAGCAAGTTCAAAGATCTCCTATCCTTTTTATTTTCTACAATACCAATCTTTTAAGGGCAACTTTCTAGGAGGTTGTATAGACACCTCTATATTCTCAATATAATACTTGAACAAAGTTCATGCATTTTCTCAGTGAAAGTGATAGAATAGATCTTGGCAATTCTGGACATATCTGAACTATTTCCTTTGCCTTCAACCATGTTCTGGAAAATGAGTTAGGGCTGGCTCCTGATGTACTAAGTTCAAACCATGTTTTACTTCTTATCTTTTGACCAGTTTGTGATAAGCCTATGAAACATGATTTTTGTTCATCATTTAATGGACTATGAAATTAGATATATTATTGGCAGAGAATGTAAAGAACTAAGAATTGAGGCCATAATTCTAAGTTTGTGAATTCAATGGTTGCGAAACATGAGGATGCTTGCACATAAGCAGAAGAAAAATACTTGTATATCAGACCATTTTCTCCATTTTTTTCTTCTAATCCAGAAGTTCCTCAAAACATTTTTCATCGCTGAAACTGCCATCTGTTTCAAATTTCAAATACTCTTCCAACCCTACATATCTGTCATACACATTTACCTTTGATATGCTTTTTAACTAAAACAATATACTTAAATAGTAGAGATACTATTTTAATATTTTGTAATACAATATAATATGTCGGACCTGATAAAAATCATAGCAAACATTTAAATATAAATTGTAAATTATTCCCATAACCATGAAATGTTAACCCGTATCTAAAAATAACCTTGAACTTTGAAATTGTCCTACCATAACCTTCCATTTGTCCAAAATGGACTTTAAGACTTTAAGTTACTAATGCTTGGGAAATTTTTGTCCTTAGTTATTTATTGCTGTGACTTTTTCTTCCTAGGTTTTCTTTCTTCTTGGATTTTCTTATTTATTTTTCCTTTAGTTTCAGATATAGACTTAGATCCAAAATATCCTTCCTCCCTGATCACCGAAAATTCAGATGTAAAAGATCTGTCTCCCAATAGAAAAAGGAAAGAAAAAAACACAATAAAATGATGCAAGTAGAAGAAGCTTAGAGGACAAAAATATCCTTGGGCTGTGGTAATTTTACATTCATTGTTCAGGGTTTTGACAATAAGTTTAAAGTTTGAAGTTATTTTTGGGTATAAATTAAAGGTTTAAGAGTTATGAGGGATAATTTGCCCAGATAAACCTAAAATTGTTATCCAAATACAATCATGTCACTTCCATCCACAAAATAAAATTAAAATTACACAGAAATCCAATCCAAATACACTTATTCATTCCTAGAAATCCTTTTGAGGACAGACTCTTATGAATGAAAATATCATAAATTCTCCTAAATTTCCTTAATATCTGACAATTAATTTGTTTTGCAGTTAGAACTTTGATTAAATTCAATGAAGTGCTTAACAGCTTGACAAGTAACTACTCTGAGACTAACTACTGGAGCCCCTTTGGTTTCTCCCCCCAGATATGGTTTCACCAAGCTTCAGATATGCTTTCTGTAGTCATCCATATATCGTCCTTTGGAATTCTCAAAAGTCATCTAAACAAAATTCTTGTCCTTCATATTACAAAAACTACCAAAGGATAATTATCTTATGAGTTGTCATAAAAACTGTATCTTACTAGTCACAGTTAATAATTCATTAACAATTTGGCAAGTTTATCTTTTATTCATTAGTCAGCAATGAGAATTTATGTTGATCTGTCAAAAGTCAGTGGTTTAAGAAAGAATCTTGCTGGAAATTTGATAGCAGTGGCATAGGCTTCCAAATCTTGGGGCAGGTTGGCAGGGTTGGGCCTATAGGAGACCCTACTGATGCTAAGGGCTTGTTTGGTTGTACTTATAAAAATTTGTTTTGGGGGGTGCTTTTTTTGAAAAATCTTATTTTTTAAATTAGGTTTTGTGTTTGGATTAAGTAATTTAAAAGTATTTTTTGCTATAAAAAGTTTGGATGAAAAAAGCACTTTAAGGTAAATAATGAAGTTCACTAAGCCTTTAAAAGAAAAGGCTAGTTTTTCTATCTTACAAAAAAGTAAAATTTTGGCTTTTTTGTACCTTGATTTTTTTTTAAAATTCTCAGCCAAAAGATTTTTTTAAAAAAATTTATTTAAGTTTTTTTCCCTTTCCCAAAACTCAAGTGCTTATTTTCCAAAGAAAACCCATGCAAACAGGCCTAAGTTTGGTTAATGACTTGATCTTTGGTATTTCAAGATTTCTGTCTTCCTGCTTTTTGAGGATTAATGTCCTCTCTGTAATCTGGGTTAGATTGAGAATTATCAACTGAATGCACAAATGTGCTTTACATGACAGTTGAATTTTCTCTGTTATGCATTGGCAAAATATCCTTTGAAACTTAATTGAATCAGTGTCTTTACTCTGGCTCCAAATGAGAGTTGATCTTAAAATACTTATTGGGCAAAGTCTTATTTATAGGCTAATTTTTTACAATATTATTTGCTATCATCTTCTTTTGCTCAGGTTTTCTTACTTCCCTGAACTTTAACTTCATTTCTGCTAAGCAGGTTAGGGTGCTCCTCAGCAGGGCTTATGCTATTTCAAAGCTTTGGGATGATGCTCCTGTCATTCTTTGTGGTGATTTTAACTCCACTCCAAAGGTGGATTATTGTTGATGTCTTTTACAACTTATTCTGCAAGCTTATTCTTGTGTTGGCATTTCTTTTACATACTTTTCTGTATCTTGGTGCCTAGCACCTAGTATTTGATTCTTTTTGGGTCTTTACAATATCCTTGTTTCTTGTATCAGAGCCCTTTGTACAACTTTATTGCAGACCAGAAGGTATATTTCTGCCCTTCGAGTTGCACTGTTTCCCCTCCTAAAATTTGCATTTGAGTTGCAATGTTTATGTCTGTGCTTTTTGCAGTTAGATCTGTCAGAGATTCCTCGAGATAAGGTTTCTGGGCAAGAATCTGCTGAAATACGTATATCAAGGCCATTTAATCCTAGATATGGGTAGATGATCAGTGTGATTATACTGTTTCTTCCCTTTCCTTTGCTAAGCTTTTTTGTATTCCATAGAAACTGATATTTGATTACCAAATTTTAGGGCTCAGTTGGCTGAAAATTCTGCTCAAGGCATGCCTGCTTCTATTAATGGAACACAGATGAGCAGAGAGCCTTCAGATTTCCAGAAACCAGCAAGTCCTGATAAAGATTTGGGAAGTGGACCTTTTATGAACTGCTCATCTCAGTCTGGGTGTTCTGTGATTGTACCCAACGAGTCTTCTGTTAGAACGAACCATTCCAAGGGGAACCAAGGTAAACCAATAGAACAAAGTGATTTTCATGGCATGGATGGCCGTAGTAATGAAATCAAATCTCACGTGAATATTTCTCCTGATGTTTCAGAGGAAAGTGCAAGTTTGCTAAAGGAGGATGCTGCTTCTTCCATCAGTCTTGTTCAGCATGTGGTTAATGACTTAACTTTGCAGGAGTCTTTTTACAAAGATAATCACTGTAAGTATAACCTTGATAGTCACATCAGTAAGAAATACATCCATTTCTAGTGAAATATTTTTCTCACCAACGCTTCAAATTCAGGTTCAGAATCAATGTCTAATTGCCGCAATAGTGAAGTTTCTTCCATGCCTCCCTTTTCTCATCAATCCTGTCATTCCCTTGACCTATCTGAAGAAAGTGCAGGGCATTCAGTATCCCCTTCAACTGTCGATGAAAATTGTTGCACTTCAAGTTTGTACAGTTGTAGGTGGTGCAGCAATTTTTTGGAGTCAACCAGTAACAATTCTAAGTTGGATGAGAAGATGGAGAACCTATCATTAAAGGAGGGTCTTGAAAGCATGACAGAAGGTGAAAGTGTAGGTGAAGATAACACGACCTTTTTATCTGAATTGCATCGTGGTTGTTCCTTTCCATCACATTCACATCAGTCTGAGGAATTGCATGAGTCAGTAAAAGAAGGCAATAGTTTAAATAGCCAGGAGTTTCATGCCCTTGGAGAAGGAAATTCTGATAATATTCCTGCCACTGCTTGGGAGAGCAACAAACATGTGCAAAAATCAATGTATGATCACTCAGCATGGACTCCAGCTGAAATTGAAACTGCCACGGGAAGTGCAGATTGCACAGTAATGGAACATGCCTTGAAGCTACAAAGTGTATATGGAGAAATTCAGGTAGATCTGAGATTCTTGGGCTCATAGTATCATTCACAATGTATCATGTGTTAGCTATAATTAGTTGATGCTGATTTAATTGTAAATGTGAAAATATTGCCATCCAACTTGCAGGATTCTTCAGGGACAAGAGATTCAACTGGAGAACCTGTTGTTACTAGCTACCACAGACTTTTCATGGGCACTGTGGATTACATGTGGTTAGTGTTACTCAAGTTTCTTGTATCAGCTGTGTTTTTAGTCTTCTTTTGAGAAGAAAACATATTGACTTGTTTTAGTGTAGCAAAACTTGGCCACTTTTGATAGTTATTAAGTTTTGGTGCACCTACAATGCATCCAAATTGCCACTTTCATTCCTACTCACCACCCAACAAAAAGAGAAAACACAAAGAAAGAAAAGAGGAACATATTATATGAAGCTTTATTCTTATACCTTGAGATTTTCATGAGGAGGTTATAAGAAGCCATACTTTCAACTCTGATACTACCTTACCATGTTTTGTTCTATTTCAGGCAATTTTCTAATTATAAACACGTTCGAAATTTATTTTCTATAATCCTTCAAATCTTTACTCTTTAAGTCATTTTGTTTTCAGAATAAATTTTGGTGGTTTCCTTGATCCTTGGACCACCAGTAATGCACCCAGTTGCTAGGATTGCTGGCTACCCTCTAATCTTCAATGTTCTGAAATATGGTGTTGATTTGATCTCTAGAATAGTACAACGTAAACTGGTTTGAGGGGAAATCTTAATGTAATTGGATCTGGAGTTGAGAGGGAGGAGAAGAAAATGAGTTTTTCGCCTTGATGGGAAATATCTCATCAGCCATGTCAATAGTAGTTTGACATGGGGAAAAGTGAGGAAATGTATAGAGAATAACTGTTGTCCTTTTATCCTCTTTGCAGCTAAATGAATCAGTCATCCTCCTTTTGTTCTTAAGTCAATTCATAAATTTTGATCATGATGCCAATTTGTTGTTTAGCTTTTAACCACCCCATACTGCAAAGTTTAACAGGAAGGAACTTTCTCCACTGATAGTTTGTTGTACATTTCTTTGGCATAATGATCCCTGTAGCCATTGAAATTGACCACTTAATTTGTAAACTTTTTAATTTATGTTTGCTGTTGTGACACTTAAGCCACTTAAATCACTACATGGTGGTCAAGTCAACTGTGTATTAAGCACTCCTCTCATTGGCTTGAATGAAGTGAAAGCCTTCTCCTATAAGTTGACTTGTCATTGTCATGCAGACTGTGTTTATTCATGCTGGTATGACATGTAAAAATGAATTTTTCTTATTCAAGAAATCCCTAAGCTGAGAGTCAAGGGCGAGTCTCAGAAACTAAATCCTCTTAACATGTCATCCTAAGGCTCCTCCTTAGTGTCTTTCAATTCCTCAAACAGTGAACTCTTAAGAAATAACCACCTATGTTTATGATTTGTTTTAGAGAAATTGAACAAACCTAGATGAGCAACTGGCTCAAATTTATTGGTGAAACAGAGAAAACAAATGCCTTGCTATTAGGGCATAGGAATGAAGCAAGAATGACTGAGGTGTAGGTTAGACAAGAAAATTCTTCAGACAGGCATGAAGCATGAATTGAATTAACAATGACAAATTGTTATTGTTGTGGACTACTGATGAGCTCATAGGGGATGTTGATCATACTTATGGCCTTCTTTTTCTTTTTTTTTTAAACTCCATTTTGTCATTTTGCCAGCTTGCTCTTCTCAATGGAAGTGAAAAGAAAGTAGATGAGAAGATTTCTCACAAAAAAAGGGAAGAGGTTGAACATTTGATGGTGTCAAAAAGTGAAAAGGATTGGTGGTGGTGGTAGATGGCAGTGGTGCTTTTGACATGGGCTAAGATTTAGGTTTTCTTTTTTTCCCTTTTTTTTTGAGGGGCTCCTAACTCATGCAGCAAAAGGAAGATGTGGAAATTTTACACATGGCTTATGTGTAGTGGAAAAATTGGGTGATGTGGCAAGTCTTTGCGTCATTTTCCCTAGAGAGTGGATGTACTCACTTCACTCGTTTGGCTAGATTATTGTGTAGTGGCTAAGTAAAGATAAATGGATAAATTGACTGAGTACGAATTGAGTGGTTCAGCTAAAAAAGATATGGTGATTGTTATACCTGTTTCTTTTGAGCACCGGGAACTGTTGCGTCTGTAGTTCTCTTTTGTTGCTTTGTCCTTCTCTACCATGTTTGAGTACCAATCATGTGTTCGTTATCGACATGTTTGTGTGTGTGTATAACATGTGTAAGGTTTGTTTTGTTGCCATGTTTGAGTACCAATCTTTTCATGATCTTTAGGCGCTCTGAAGGTCTTCAAACCGCAAGGGTACTTGCTCCAATTCCAAAGCATGCTATGCTGTGGACTAAGGGATTTCCTACGAAGGTATGACAGGAATTGGATTATTTGATGTTTGAATCTGTATGATCAAATTCCTTCAAGTAAATATTTTTTTGTAGGAATTGCATATATTGTCAACTGTATCTGTAAAAATTATATGCACATCTCACAGATAAGTAAAATTTTATCATTAATCCAACAAGTCTCTTGATATTGGTTTGTGGGAGGTAATAACAAACTAACAAAACCTAATTTTGAAACTTTTAGTGTGCATCTGTGTTCGTGTGGAAAATGTTTGCAATTCGTATTCAAGCCTTGGCAAATAGCGAAGCCGTAATTGGCAGGTTGATTATTAGAAACATTTATTATTCACTGCATATGGATTCAATTCTCATTAATGATTTAAAAACAAAATTTAAAACTTACTATAGTTTGATTATGTTCAGCAACCAATTTCAAACGAGTTACTCCCTCTATCCCTATTGATTTGGCTAGTATTTGACTTTTCTCGGGATTTTATGCATAGTTACTATACTCTAATATAGTGCAACAAAATTTCATCATTTTGGCCTTCAAGTATCTTATGTCAAATTCAAGTATAACATCAATATCTAAGAGCAAATATACTTGAGAACTTTACTTTATTGTAAGTATCAAATTTTAGGGTTCTTCATAAAATTGTGGTTGATAAAAGAAAAAAAAAAACCAAGTGGTGTGTGGAGCAAGTGTAACCTTACTTCATTTCTTCATATGGTTCATCGTCTTTGACATACTTATGCTGGCTGGCTTATTTTTCACTTTAAGGCAGTTGATGCTGGTTCAATCACTTTAGCAATCCGCAGATTCATTGACTTCACTTATAAAACATTGCCACCCGTCCCATCCATATTTTCTGGCATGAGATCGACTAACATCTAATTGTTGCTTGTGCTTTCCAGAAATGGGGGAGTGATCATATTGCCTTGGTTTCAGAGTTGGCTTTTGTGGGAGATATTTCCCGTCAGAATTTTGAAGCTCGGTAACAGACTAATTTAAAACAAATAAGTGTAGATATCCTGTACTAATTCTGCTCATGTCATATTTGTCTGTTGTAGAGTTTTCATGCTCTGTATCTGGTTTCAGATACTGATGTACCATTTTTTCAAGAGGAATTTTACCATATTTATGGCCATGATATTACAAAGTTGTCTGTTGGCAGTAACTTTAATCTCTGTTTAACCCTCTGCGGTCTGCCGAGCCCTCAGGACAGACCATAGGTTACTTTTGATTATTCATTGTAAGAAATTGAGTATTTGATTGTTTGCACTGCTGCAGGACACGTAAACAAATGCATGGTCACTCTCAAAGTCCATTATGAAGATTTCTTAAACTTGTAGTTTTGCCCTTTTCGTTATGGGAAGAGAGAAGATCTGGGGTGTGAAGTTGATCCAGAAGTGGTAGATATGCCTTCCAACCTTATTGGGATATTAAAACCTAGGGTTTTTTAAAGGTCAAAATCTCCATTCAAGTGGTTGATCAAGTTTCATTAATTATTTCTTTAATTTAAAGATTAATGTATCTTCATTAATTATTAAGATTAGATTAAAATAAGAATTTCAATTCACAAATACAACGACATAATACTAATAATACATTCAGCTGCCCTTTCAATGGTTGAATGTTTTGATTTTTTAAAAAATTTGATTTGAAAATGCTCTACTTAGTAATTCTAAACCAAGAGAATAAATTTGCCATGGATTTAAATCTCCTTTGTAATTAGTCTAATCTCTTCTACTTAAGAGCTAATAATATTGATTAGCTACTTTCAGTGGATATTCAACTTTCTATGTTTACAAGCAAATGTTCGGTTAGGAGCTCTTCTCCAACTTGGACTAGTTTTTTGTTAGAGCCCATCAACTCCTTTGTAAATAAAACCCTCTTCTAGACCCGTAGGATCTTTTGCCCTTCCCATCTATCGATCTTTCTCATATGGGCTTCCTAATCAAAGAGACTTTTTGTGTGTTATGATGACTCCTTGTTCTCACTAAGGAGAAGGAGCATATGATCTTCAGTCTCTCCTGGTTGATTAGCTTGAAGGAAATCTCCCTATCCCTCCATGTTGGGTTTGTACGTCACTCGTTACATTAATAAAAATCTTATATATGTTTTAATTGTTATTTTTAAATATATTTTATATATTTAAACTTAAAAAGAAAATTTAAATCTTAAAAGATAAACTAAACCCTTAAATACTTAATTTTTTTAAAGATATATAGTTAAATGTTTAGTGATGTATTAGAGAAAGTGACACATAAATGTATAATAAGATATTCGAAACCCATTATTGACTAAATGCATTCAAATAGGTTTCAAATTAGCCATTTCAATTAAGGATTAGATTAACAAAATTTAGAATCTCGGACCAACATAATTACTTAACATATCCATAAGACATTGGCCCAGTTTTTACCTAATGGGTTTTCTTATCGAGTATACTTACCCTTATTATTATTATTTTACTTTTTCACACACAAAATAGAATTAAATGTTATTTATTTATATTTGCCTATAAATATAAATATAAATATATATATATATATTTATATCAAGGGAGTAAAATGTAAGTGAATTAAGAAAACAAAATCAAGTAAAACAAGATATGCATGATCAAAAAATAAAATTTTATACAAACCAATAAAATTCAAAACAAAGTCATGACACTTATAAAAGACATATTTGAAATCTACTAATCAAATAATGAAAAAATTCATATAATAATGCAAAATACATAGTATATGCACATACATATTGATAAGCAAACAACCGTAGAAGATATATATATATATATAAATATATATATATATATATTATTTATTTATATAAATATATATATACTTATATCTATATATATATCCTGTACATATAATTAAGTTGGAATCTAATAGGTTTAGGGAAAAAAAAAAAAAATCTTACACCGAGACATAATTAAATAATACTCCCTCTATCTGAATTAAATGTCTTTAATTTTATTTTGAGTTATCCAGAAATAAATGTCCGATTTCCTAAATTAATTAAAATTTTCTTAAGAAATTGATATTGTTAAATGTAAAATGAACTTGATCAACTATTTTTTTAAAAAAATTTGTACAAGTCAAAATGAAATATTTGATTGCAGATGAAGGAAGTAATATTTGAGTTCAAGACTAACTTAAGTCCACTTATAAAAATAAGGGTACCATACTTGCATCACATAGGTTCAAGTCAATCCAACTTATTGAATATAACGTTGAAATTCAAAAAAATACTCAAAATTGAATAGGGTATTTCAATTATACTTGATTTTTCAAAATATTTCAATTGTACACATTTTAAGTTAGTGATTTTTCGAGAAAATAGAATCGTTGACCAAATGGAAAAGATCCATTTGTCCCTCATTCAATCGACTTTCCCCAAACCTGTAAGGAAATTCCAATGGATGCCAAGTTCTCTCATTCAAACGACCTTCCCCAAACTCAATAGGGAATCCCAATGGATACCCAATCAGGTATCCTTAGTCCTCTCCCAATCCATTTGTTCAAGCTCACTGATGCCGTTGAATTTGTTTACTACTAGTATGTCGTTATTAAAGAAGAAAAAGCTAGACTGCTGCAAAAAGGAAAAAGTTAAACTATCACCTCCTCAGCTGCAGGTAAGTCCCCTTTGCGTCATTTAAAATTTTTTCACCTTCATGATCATATTTATGACTCCGAACATTGAAATGGTTGTGTTGTGATCATGTATGAGTTTGTTTTGTGTGATTGTTCTGTCATCTTTTTGCTTTTTACTTTTGAATTGGAAATGTTTAACTGTCATATATGCTTCAGTTTGTACTTCTTCTTCTTTCTTTTTAAAAATTTTTTGTTGATAATAGAGGAATGTTAAGCCTATTTGGAGGCATATTTGTGGGATAAACGATTGGGGATTGTTGGAATTAGAGTTTAGAATTGTGGAATGTCAGGATAATCAATTTGAAGGTCTAGATAATATAGAAGGTCAGGCCGAACTTCAATTGAAAACCATTATTATTATTATAAAATTTAAATCCCGTCGAAGGTTGGGATAATCCCTTAGAAGGTCTGGATAACATGGAAGGTCGGTTCGACTTTCAATTGAAAACCATTACTATTATTATTATAAAATTTTCAATAAAAATAAAAATTTATATTATTAAATTTGAAATTAAATAAAAATCAATTTTATTAAATTTTACATTAAATAAAAAATGTTATTATTATTTTAAGTTAAACATTATTATTATTATTATTATTAAATTCTAAATGAAATCAATTTTAACTTAAATAAAAATTATTATTATTATTATTATTATTATTATAATTAAAAATTATGATTATTAAACTATCACTGTACTTTACAATGATTTATTATTATTATACAATGTAGTTTATACTGTCAATGTATAATGGAATTTAATTATTCAATGTACTTTAATGCTTAATATATTATAATGATTGTCCTGACTTATTATTATTATTTTTTTATAAATAAAAATACATTGTACTTTATATTAAGAAAGTAAAATAATATTATTATAATGACTCCATCAATGTCTATCTACTAAAAATAATAATAAGTTGTAACTATAATATGTTTTAAAATTAAAATACTTGGGGTCAATTTTGGATAAAGTTTTATACGATGGTTTAAAATAATAAATTACTATAGATTTTTTTTGTGAAATATTATGTTTAGGATTTAAATAATATTTTTCATATGATAACAAATTGTTTGGAACCTATTTTATTTATCATACTTAGTTTAATTTAAAGACAATCTACTTAATTATTATTATTTTTAATATTTGAAAAGATATGGACCTTGATAGAGGGAGATAGTCTTAGCGACATAATCTTGTTGTTCCTCCCAATAAAACTATGCGTTGTCACTACAAGTATTCATGGATAGTAGAGGTGATTGACTTGGTCAGGCTCCACGGGGTAGAGGATCGATTCAGAAGGGGTCCATTCAGACACAAGCTTGAGCTACCCCGATATTCCAGGAGTTTTTACACCCGTGCTGCATTTCATGTGCTTCAACGGGAGGTTCACTTCCGCGATGCTCACCTTGATGAGATGTGGTTCCACATCAGAGGTAAACTATATCTATTAGGGCCTTAGGAGTATGTCTTGATCACCGGACTTCGATTTGGCCTGGCGGGTTAGGAGATTATAGGGTCGGATTTGTTGAGTAGCTCCGCACATCATAGGTTATTGGGCTGCCGTCTACCAACTTCGACATAGGAACTTGATATGTTTATAGAGATGGAGGTTGGACCTCTGGAGCTGGATGATGTCCTGAAGCTTGCTTATGGCATCATTTTCAAATACTGATGCTGACACGTGAGTCTTCAGCGGTGATACTGTATTACATGTGGAGCATCCTCGAGGATTTTCCAATGGTTGAGGTATTTCCCTGGGCTACCATCAGGTGGAGCATGACACAGCATTGCCTCCAGAGAGTCGTCGATGAACAATCATGGGCGACGAAGAGGCATTTATACGGCATGCCTGGGTGGTACTGGTATGACTTCAAATCTACCATTTTTGGAAATTCTTACCATTTATATTCACATAACAATATTTGTTGATGTTTTTTCTTTCAATTGAATGGTGGATGTACGCCCACTTTCCATCCTTACCCTCGTATTTGTGCGTTGATGCCCTTCCTGGAGCTAGTAGATCCAGCACTACACGGCACCCGAGATGCCTTCTTCTCTGGAGGCCGATTCACTCCATTTCCAGAATACAATGGCATGTTCTATTGGATGTGGTAAGCAATCAACCTTTCTACTTGTGTTTTTTTATCTTTTATTTTTTTTTTTAATCAAATGTTCATTAAACTAAATTACTATGTACTCAAGCATCTGCTTCATCACCATACATCGAGCCAGATTAGCAGGAGCGGTAGATGCCATATTGGATAGATTTTGGCGACCTCCCTTGTATTCCACCAGTTTGTTGGGCGGCTTCAAAGCCTAGCTCATTTTGGGAGATCGTCTGATAGCAGCCATCCCTCTTTGTGATTATAGAGGTTAGTCTAATGATATTTGAATTAGTAAATTATAAATTAAATAGACTAATTTATTGTGTTTGATGTTTTATATCTGTTTTATTTTTTTTAGTCACCTACTCAGAGAGTTGAGGATGTCAAGATCCATGTGGACGAGGATTAGCATTCCGAGGAGCCCTCCCTCCCCTGTGAGATAGGAGAGTCACAGGCCGAAAGGAGGACCACCACCAGGAATGTATCTCTTCTTTTTCTTCTTTTTTGTTTTTTTTAATCACGCATTCAATTCATTAAGTATATTTATTATTATTTTTGTTTGAAATTATAGTACTCTCCCGAGAGCATTGAGAGGCCATCTCGCTCTACTGCTGGTGGCGACGACATGATGGCCTAACTCAAAACTCTATTAGCAGAGTTTGAGGAGCGGGTCCATGCCCGTTTTGTCAAGCATGTCAATGCCTGCTTTGTCGAGCAGCATAAATGGGTGATTGCTCGATTGGAGCAGTTGGCCCTGACTCAACACACCGCTATTCTACCGTGGCTGGATGAGTCAGAGTGTGTCGATAGAGCGAGTAGAGTGGTCGAACATCTCCTTGCACACATCAGGTTAGTATACGCTCTACAATCTGAATTAGTTAAATAGAGCATTAGTTATTGATTATATTGTAAAAGTATTGATTTTCTTTGAAACTAGCAGGAGCAAATGACGAGTGATTGGCATCCAAATGTAGATCCACCTACATAGGTTTTGGTCGACTCTACCCCTAGGTTAGTTCAGATTTACAATAGTTCTATCTTTTAATAGATAATATTTGAGTAATTTTTCGTAATTAGTTATGTTATTTATGAATGGTTAATTTTTTGTACCTAATAGATGAAGGGAGATGTTAATGAGAGGGACATGGCAAATCCACCCACTTCAATCAAAGTCCGGACTACCGATCAAGTTAGTTTAAACATCTCTCTGTTTTTTTAATATTTCATATTTAAACCTATTTTCCTAGTTAGTTAATTTATTTTAAATAAAAGCCAGAGGGGGATGCCGGTGAGAAGGAGGTTACACAGGCTCCACCTAGTACTGTTGTATCCTACCTTGTTGTTCAGGTGAGACATGACATAATTAGCTAAGTTAATTGGTATTTTTTTTATTTCATATTTATATGTATTGTTCGAGTGTCTTTAGTTTAATTTCTTTGCATTCTAATAATTGGATTTTAAATTATTTCAAGAGGGAGGACGTGCGTTCTGACCAAGGTTCGGGTTGCAAGCCTCATGTCATCGTTCACGAACCCCTCTCATCATATTCATTCTGGGGCTCCAAAGAAGAAGCCTGGAATAAAGAAAGGGGAGAGAGGCAAGTCTGGTACAGGTGTCGGGGGGGGGGGGCGCTTAGTGGTATTTCCAGTGGACGGTCCCGGTACCCAAATCAGCTTGGATACTTTCTGCTCTTCGGAGGAATCGAAGAGGTATTTGCATTAATTTTGTTACTATAATATAGTTTTCTCTTCATAATTAAGTTAGTGTGTCTTTTTTAGTAAGTTAGAGTTATTATTTATATTTTCTAACAATTGTGATTTTTTGTGGTAGTTGCTTGACAAAGGGAATCCTCTCCTTTGATGGGAACTTTTTGAGGATCATTCAAGATTCCACTCAGGAGGTGGAGGACCCTCATGTCGATCAGTTCATTAGAGGGCTCCGACTGGCAGCTACAGTGCATTCGGAGGCCTTCCCTATGGTGAAGAGGTTCACCATTGTCCCGCCTTATCTCTACATAAGTATTTTGTTTAACTTTTATCAATTGTATAAAGTTTTTTATTTATATAATTTCGATTAAAAATAACTTAAATTGCCTCCGCTAGAGGGAAGCCTAAGACATACAAGTTTGATGATGGTTCCATTGACTGGTTGAAGGGAGTCGGAGAGGATGATGAGGTCGCCTGGTAGTAGGTCGGTGAGGTAAAAAACAATGTTATTATTTAAGTGTTTAGTTTAAGTTACATTTTCTATTAAATAATTTAATATTGTTTTATGGATTTGTAGGTGTTGATGCCATGTTGCCACAAGAATTACTGGGTACTTCCACGGATTTCGCCGAAGGGGCAGAAGGTCACTCTATATGAATAGACTCCAGCGAGAGATAAAGTAGTGAGGGCAAGCAGGATAGCGATAATGGAGCCGGTCTATAGGATGATGTTGCACCTTCTAGAACATGCTGGCTATTATTCCACGATGAGAGTTGCTGCTGCTCCACCAGCCAAGTTCGGATTTCAGTTTATGGGCATTGGAGCTCTCACGAGTCAATTTGATTTGATTAGTTGTATGTCCTACATTGTACATTACATTGCGCAGCTATTGAGGGGGTATGTTTGGGCGATGCCATCACTGGAGGATATTCCATATGCATTTTAGCACATCAGCGATGAGATGGCTTCGATCACGTTTGAGTATAGAGGCAGGATATAGTTTTATGTCCTAGCGATTTTTTGGTTTATAACATGTATATATTTTGGATAACATGTAAATTATGTAAATGAAAAAGAAATTATATTAGGTGTTTTATTAATATTATGTAATTAAAAAGAATATGAAAATAGAGTTGATGGCATAACCTAGCGAAGTCAGCCTAAACGAGCACAACCTGAACAAAGTCAACCCAAAAAATTGCTTGAGGCCCCAACCCTCAATACCTGAAATTAGACTCACGAAGTCAACAAGGAAAGGTGGGCAGCGAGTTGCTACCACCGACCTTCTAAGTCACCGACCTCATTAATGAGCTCGGGAGAGGTTATTACCCGGCCATGACTTTCAACCTAGTAAGCTCCGACCCATCTCATACATCATCCATATCACGACCAACTGTGCGCAACTCCTAACAACTCCCATGAGTCTACGATCACTGGGTGCGACCTCCCAGAAGAGAGAGTCGAAGCCTTTGACATCCAAGGGCAGGTCGTGAAGCTAGTCTAAAGGTCAGTTAATGAGCTCATAGCTCTCAACTAGAGACATGAACGACAAGATATCCCAACCGAGGGAAACTCCACCATTCTAGAGTAATTGGCGGGATATTATATGATCTCACAATTATCCAAATTGCCTACTATCACATAATATAAGAGCCCTAATCAAAGAGGTTACTTACTTCATCTTAATATATAATCAAATTATAATCAGTCTACAGACAAGGACGGTATTTTTGGAGTTAATTACAGAAGATTACTCTCTCAGAATACTGACTTAGGTATTGGAGCTCTTCCCCAAGTGATAGCCCACTCCGATGACCTACTTGTTTTAATCTCAGGTTGTGATCGGTGACATCATCACAGTTTTGGGGTGACCCGGAAGCTACTCTTGAGCTCCATCAAGAGTTATTGGCCATTTTGGTCCTTTTCGCCATTTTGGTACTTTTTGATCCATTTTGGTCCTTTTTGCCATTTTGGTATTTTTTGGTCCTTTTTGATACTTTTCACCATTTTGGTCCTTTTTTATACTTTTTGCCATTTTTGTCCTTTTCACCATCTTGGTACTTTTTCATCCTTTTTGGTACTTTTCACCATTTTGATACTTTAGATCCTTTTCGCCATTTTGGTACTTAAATTAACTTAATTAAAAGTTCAATGGTCAAATTGACCATTTTCGCAAAGTAAAATAGTTAAATTGACTCAATTAGAAGTTTAGTGGTTAAATTAAAAAAAAGTACAAGTTTAGTGACCAAATTGATACTTAAGCCCTTCAACAATTCTACAAAAACCATACTGTCATTGTTCACTCTTCCACTCATTGCTCACTGTTCTTCCCTGAAACCGTACAGTCACCGTTCTATCACTATTCACTCTGAAATCGTTCACTCTTAAACTCATTGTACAACTAGCATTTATACTGTGTAGGTAAGTTTTAGAGTTAAAAATAGTAGTGATTTTTTCTTACATGCTTTTTCTTTGACAGTTCCATGATCATATATGTGACGATATTAATGTGTTCTACATACTGTGTGGATTGTGATTTGAAAATTTTGTTTTCCCCAAGGTGTTTGAACTCTCACAGTGGCAGGCCTCGGTTTCTTTATTTGTTTAGCTTTTTTTCTTATGAATTTTGTTGATAATGGGAAAATGTTAAGCCTATTTGGATGCAAAATAGTTAGATAAGCAACTAGGGAGGTAAGAATTAAGTTTGAAAATGAGAAAAAAGCTTTTCTCATTTGAAATGGTAGAATGTCGGCATGTACTTACCAAAGGTCAGTATAATCATCCAAAGGTCTGTATTATCTGTCGATGGTCACTGCAAAGACTTGGCCAACTTTGATCTTTGCCAAGACTTGCTTCGACCTTCGGCCGATAATCTCGGCCTTTGGATGATTATACCAACCTTCGACAAGTTCATCCCGACCATCGATATTATATTAATTATTATTAAAATTTAAATTAAATAAAAATCACTATTATTATTATTATTATTATTAAATTTAAAATAATTAAAAATAATATCATTATTATTATTAATTTTTAAATTATATTTAAGTTGGATTATCTCAACCTTCGGAAAGTACATCCCAACCTTCAGACAGATAATCACGACCTTCGGAAAGATCATCTCAACCTTCAGACAAATAATAGCGACCACCCACCGTTTCAAACGAGAAAAGCTAGTTTCCCATTTCCAAACACAATTCTCACCTCCCCAGTTTTTTATCCTAATTTCCCCCCTAATTTAATGATTGCAGAAGAAGAAGATGAAATATGGCCGAGAATGGAGTTGAAAGAGATTGGGCAGCTCTTCCCATTAAACTGTTGATGTTGATTGTTTCAAAGCTCTGGCTTGTTGATGCAAATAACTTCTAGATTGCATGTACTTCATGGAACAAAGCAAAGGCCTATAAAGCTACCATTTATGATACTCGTTGTAGAGAAAGCCAAGTTTTGTTTGATGGTTTTGTACCCAGGTGGGATGTAGCAGTATGCCTTTAGAATGAAGATATGAAGTAGAGATAATTATTATTAGTTCTGTTATTTTTAATTTTCACTTGTTTGCATTACATGCTTCTTTTATTTAAAAAAAAAAAAAATCATATGGTCGGATAAATGAAAATTTTGCAAACTAGTTAGAATATGAAAATAATTACAAGTCATGAATCGTCTCAACACCAACATTGTCTTCTAAAAAATCCACACTCTCATCGACAACACCTACATTAATATTAAGAAACACTCCCACTTCATCTGTCGCCTCCAATGTTTGTCTAGAAACTCGACATTGAGGGGTAGATATTGGATTAGAAGGGTTCCCTTCTTTAGCATGATCATTCAATAATGTAACCTCTACTGTGGGGGGTGGGGCTTTTGTGAATGTGGACAAGTTTGACGATTGTGTCCTTTTCTTTTGCATATCGTGCAAGCTTTCTTCCATCGATAGTGTTCACTTCAAGAGAGGAACCAACCTTCTTGTGGTCTTCCTACATCCCTTCTTGCAAACGGTGCATTGACAACTACATCTTCCAAACCTACAATTCTATTCAAACTCGAAGACAATGGAACAGGCCATATCGAAGGTGCTTGCCTTCCTTAACATTTCTGTGTCAAATGAATTTCGATGGCACGGAAAATAGTAGAGTCCCAATTCCCCTATAATGAGTTAAAGATGAAAAAAAAAAATTGAGATTATGATTTTTAAATCTATTTTCTAAACAATAGGGAAGGTCTGGAAGATCAAACCTACCTTACAGAAGGTCTGCTTGGCTTCCTCTAAGGTCGGTTCACTAGTCTGAAACGTCTGTTTAATTATACAAAGATTTTTCAATACTTGGCAATAGCAATGGCATTTTAACACGGAATTCCTTCTAGTTTCCATCTCCGACATCTACAAGTCCTCTAAATCATATCCACAACAACATTTGCTTCTTGAGGAGATTACAGACGACATACTCCTCCCTAGCTTGAATGGATGGAAAATGCAGTCTTCGTTGGTCAACCTTCACAACTTCCTTCTCAATTGATTCTATAGCATGTTTGGTAATAATATCAGCCATTGTAGCTGCTGCTTCTCGACATTTATTAAACCAACTCTAACACATATGAACATAAAACTCATGAATGGATGTAATCGATAATTTTCAAGCTTTCTTGATCGCTTCATTGAAGGATTCCACAAGATTGCTTTTCATTTGGTTGTATCGATTCTTCGGATAGTAAGCACTTGATCAATCCGATTGCCCTATCTCAACCTACAACCACTGATGAACCCTAGGGTGTATTTGTTGAATCTCTCCAAAGTTGTGGTTGCATTTGTGCTTATCATAGGCATATGCTGCACTTTTGAAAATCACTGCAACACGAGGATCTTTGTACTTTGTATTTAAAGTTTTCCAATGTCGAAAACAAAAGGCATTTGGAAACTTGGGACACACTATTCTCACTGTGTGTTGTATACCTTTGTGTCGATTGGAGACAATTACCAAATCATTGGGCAATTCGTATGCAGTTCTTACTCTTCTTAAGAACCACTCCCATGAATTATTGCCCTTCTCTTCACCGAATCCAAATGCAAGGGGAAAAGTTTCTCTGTTTCCATCTGCACAAACAGCTATGTAAATTTTGCCCTCGTGTGCACCTTTCAAGTGTGTTGCATCTATGATAATGATGAGTCTCATGTACTTGAAACCCTCGATCGAAGGACCAAGTGTACAAAATGACCTCACAAAATGCTCCTCCAGCCCTGCTATGCTGGTCATTGAGACAGGTATTGTACACTCCAAAAGGTAGAAGCATGATGGAAGTTGTCTACGTGAGTCCTTTGGAGTTCCGTAAGCTATGTCCTCTACATGGTGCAAAGATCTCCAAGCTTTGGTGTATCCTAACTTCACACCATAATTATCCCGCATGTCTTGAATCACATTTTAGGGGGATGTGATTCGCACCGACGATTTTACCAACGTACAAAAAACCAATTGTTGATGCACTTACATCCATGTTTTGGCTTTGTTGTACAGTTTGAATGCAAGTGTGAGTCGGGACAAATTTGTAAATCACCCATATTTAGCATGCACCTCTACATTGTGCAAGTATCATGAAGGTGCAAGCTTTTCGATTCTTGCATTGCGCCTCGAATATTGTCTTATCCGAACGTACCAAATGATAAGAAAATTGCTTCTCAAGTGAATATTGACAGATTGTTGTTGTCAATTCATCCTTACTATTAAAAATTGAATCCTTCCCTATTGAACCCACAAGTGGAATGGTTTCATCTTTGGAATAATGCACTTATGCTTCAGCACCTTTGCTTCATCATTTCAGTCAATGTTTGTGAATTGAGTAGAAGGGTCTGGGATAAATTGCTAAAAAAGAACTAAGTGTCTGACCCCATAGTCGAAGTGCACGGGGACTTCATCATTAACACTGTGAATATATTCTTCTTCGTAATCGTCATCATCATCATCGGTGCAAATATTTCTGGATGGCCCAGGTTTATCATTTAGAGGTGGGAATGTCCCATCCGAATTCCTTTCGTACACATTAACAAAATCATCCATTGCATGATCACTACCACACTACTGTAATCTTTCTATTTTGTTAACGACCACCATTTTATAATCAGCTTCCTCCTTCCAATACATGATCCTGTATATATCTTCAATTTCCATTAATTTAGTACTTCCATCGGATAATCTGGATGCAAACGAGATTTGTACTTTGAATTGGTTTAAATCAATCTTCATGCAACCTATCATAGTTCTCCTAAAATCGTCATGACTTATATCGTTTGGTACAACTGCCGAATGCACCCTTCCACTTAGAGAACCATCTTGAAGAACAATTCTGATTAAATCCATTTATGCAAGAATCCAAAAAAATATATATTCAGGAAAATGTACAAGCAATACTAGGAAGAAAGGTTGAGAAATATCTTAATTTTTTTAATAAAAGAAAGGTGGAGAAAATTTCTACATATTTTTTATGAAAAAAAAGGGGACAAAAAAAAAAAGCTTGAAAGTCGAGATTACCATATAGAAGGTCGATATAATCACTTCGAAAGTCTAATTGATCTTCTGGAAGGTCTATTTGAACTTAAATAATAATAATAATAATAATAACTGAAGGTCGATTTAATCCTTTGAAGGTCAATATAATCCTTCGAAGATTGAAATGTTGCACTGGAAGGTCGGCCAAGACCTCCCAAAGGTTGGTTGATACTAATGAAGGTCGGGCGATACTTAAAACACTGAATACTAGCAACTTAATTTCTTTCATTCCTTATACCAAACAAACAACACAAAACTTATGACTAGCAAAACTCAGGGACACTTAGGAATCAAAACCCAAGTATCAATCACCATAACAAAAAAAGAAAAAAGAAAAAATAAACTAAACTCAAAGTTGGCCGAACAACTCTAACTTGATCTTGTGAAGAAAAAAACCAACTCCTTTCCCAAACTTAGACCCAACCGCTAACTATTTTTTTTCTTCAACAGGGAGAATGAGTTCGTTTCAAGATCAACTTTCACCAATTAAACTTCATCAATGATGCAGTAACTGTATTGTCTTCAATTCAGTTTTACAGCAGTACAATGGTGGTTGGGGTGTTTTGAATGTTGAAAGCAATATAGTAACTACATGATAAAAGTGAAAAAATGTTAGTTTTTTTTTTAAGGAAAAAGTCAAAATTCGAATAGAGTAAAAAGTTAGTCTTAGAGTTGGATAAATTATGAAATGTTGTACAGATTTGGGAAAAATAGAAATCTTTCTATTCAACTAGAGGGGAAATGAAATGACCCCAAATATAACCTTAGAATTAACCCCTTTAACACTGGGAATTAGGGTGAGTTGACTTGATCCACAGTAATTGGGACCTAGCTACTTTTTGACAGCCCTACTACCAACTTAAATAATTGATAAATAATAAAAATATAAAAACATTAATTGTATAAGTACAATATACTAAGAAAGCATACAAACTTAAGTTTAACAAATTATATAATGGTGAAATTTGAACTCTTCCCCTCTCCCCCCCCCCTTTTTTTGCAC
>JAOXNR010000028.1:16569778-16599100 GCA_028571225.1 Parsonsia alboflavescens
AGAGAGAGAGAGAGAGAGAGAGAGAGAGAGAGAGAGAGAGAGAGAGAGAGAGAGAGAGAGAGAGAGAGAGGAGAGAGAGAAGAATTTGTAATAAAAAGAAAAGGGAAGAAAGTAATATCAAAAGGAAATATGCCTAATCTGCCAAGAGGTAGAGAGGAGAAAATGCAAAAGTGAAGTTACTTTGGATATTCTAGTACTTCTTCTATCCCATCCAATAAAATAATATATATTATTATTCGATTTAGATAAAGTATCTTTTGGATTAATATATCTTCGATTTTGCTAAGGCTCGCTTCGGAGCGTGCCTTAATGCCCGCTCCAACCGTTATCATAACGGAATTTTTGCTACAGTGCTCATGCAGCCAACCAAGCGGAGCAAAAATTCAGTTACGGTAACGGTTAGAGAGCGCATTAAGGGGCACTCCGAAACGCACCTTACCAAATCCGAGTATATCTTTATAGGATTTTATTAATAAAATATATCTGCAAATACATACATAGATATTTATTGATGACGTAGAACATAATACAGAGGAACTACTAAAAAATATGGAGCCACATGAAGGGGAGGTGGTTATTATCTCCGATCAAGCTTAGTAAACACCTATTTCATTTCAAATTTACTTCCCCTCCTTCTATATCTCCCTTCTACCAAAGACTTTCGCATGGTGTGTGCCATACAATATTTTTTTATTTAGATGTTTTTTAAAATATTTTTTTATTATAATTTAAAATTTGAAATACATACTTTAAAATCATAATGAAAAGTATTTTTTTTATTCTATTTTTTGTAACTTTTGTTAATATAGTTATATATATATATATATATACACATATAAATCTATCACTTTTAAATTGTATATTAAAATATTCAATAAGTGAAAAAGATAATTGAAAGATACTAAAGTATAATTTTTTAGTTTGAAAATCAAATTCAAAAAGAAAAGGACATTTTTGTCGATCCTTCCGTTTCCTACTTGGTTCAAAAAGTCTTTTCCTAGTCAACAACAAAGACTTTTCAAAGTCAATACTCAACACCTTTAAAAAATAAATAATACATAAAAAGCAAGGCAGAAAAGTTGCTTCCCGGCTGTTACCAGCTTAAAAAAATTCATTTTTTAATTGTCCCAGTCACATGCCTCACGTAATTGAAGTAATAATAATAATATTATTATTATTATAGGTATATAATATTGACCCACAATTATTTTAATTGATCGTAACTTCGATTATAACCAGCGAATCACTGATATTGCTGGGCACAATCGATTACGCTCTAATCATTTAATTTAATTTGTTTTTTTAAAAAAAAAAAATAATTGAACATATGATTTTTATAAAAAATATACATATTTTTTCTAATTTCAATTCTTCTAAATTCATCCTTAAATATCAACGCTTTTCACCTCACTTTTTGTTAAATTTTCAACTATTCAAAAAAGTTAAACTAATGGAGAGAGATTAAATTTAATCATTTCAATAATTTTTCACGAACTTGTGTTTTATATTAATAGTAATAATAGTTTTGATCATTTAATTAACATAAAAATAGTCCATAAATTTTTTTATCAAAACACATAATTTTCAATGTAGAGTATACAATTTCTATTAATTACCTATGTACCATATAAGTAGAGCCATTATATTAATTTCATGTGACAAAAACAATTTTGTCTCAATATCAAAAAAATTTTGTATTTATAATTTAAAAGGTTTAATATTGAGTTAAAAACTTCTTTGTCCTTACTTTTTTTTTTTCTTTCCTACATCCCTTTCTTTCCTTTTTCTATTTCTTATCTTCTATTTTTTTTCTTAAGTAAGGAAGAGAGAAAGAAAAAAGAGAATTAAATTTTAAATGCTTATATTGTTTAAAATTCTTATCTTTTTATTAAGATTTTAATTTCAAAATTTATAATAGAAAGATGATGAGATTAGGTTCAAAACACAAATTAGTTAGTATTATTATTATTTTAAAATTTGATTGCTCCGAAATATAAATGTTTTTATGCATAATTGTATTTTATTTTTATATTTTTTTCCTCTTATATTAACATATACTTTCCTGTTACTATTATTTTAACTACTTTCCTTAATCAATAATTATGAACCATTTTTTTTAATTTATTAGAAATTTTATCTATTTTTTTATCATATTATCCATATCTCTATTTTTTTTTCTATCTAATCATTATTTTTAAATTGTTTGGAATCATAAATAAAAACATTTTCAATAGAAAAAAATTATTAACTTATTATAATGAGAAAACCTAAAATATTTATTTGCACACCTCCACTATCCCTGAGTCTAAAAAAGAGGGATGAAGACCCCAGGGATATAGATGAGTTAGTAAGACTGACATAACGTTTGGTTAACTCCAACGGCAGCGGAGGTTCGAAACCCGTTGGACGTAGAATATGAACATTAAATTGCCACCCGTTATGTCCTCTCAATCTATCTTCTACCAGTTCGTGCACATACCTAATTTACATCCGACTGATATGAGGAACCTTGTCATGACCAGTGAGAGGGGTTTGACTTTCCCCTTAATCCAAAAAACGGACGGATGAATCACAGAATCTGGTCAAAGCCCACGTTCTTTTGGTGGTTCCCACGTCACCATCCCACGTTCTCATTCTTGATGCCGTTTTCACTTTTCATTTCAAATGAGTTGGTTAAATTAGTTAATCTAACCATTCCAATTTATTCAATGAATATTCTTTCCGTGCTAATTATAGTGTATTTATTTAACGACAATTTTTTATATTATTATTATAATCCGTTCTTTTCAATTTTTATTTTTTTTATTTTTAATATTATATTTACTTTGTGTCCTTTTACGAAGCAGTTTTCTCAAGTTCATTAGCTATGTTTTTCTTCAACAAAAATACTTAGGGGTTTTTTTTTTACTTGTTAGCAAAATAATTACAAGACCTATAATTAGGAGCATAGTGAGTATCGTCATCGTAATTAATTCTGTTACATATGAAATTATGAATATGGATTTAATTATTTTTATTTGTTCATTGATAAAGTAGAAATTTTTAAAAACTAGATTTTATTTAACTGCTAAAATAATATTATTTATAATTTAATGAATTATAAAAATTTACAATTGCATAACTTAATATCAATTTGTCCTTTTGAGGATATCCAGTGGATGGAATGGTAGACACGTAAACCATAGGTATCGAGTTAGGATTCTACTAATATGCTCTGGACAAGCAAAATGTCAAAGTAAATGCGACATGATTAGGATATTACTAAAAAAAAGAAAAAAAAACCTTAATACCAATTTATCCTCAAATTATTATGTCTATAAAAATATACTAATCAAGATTTCCAGCTAAAAAAAAAAAAATTCGAATCAAGAAAAATTTAAAATATTTATCTTTAATTTAACTTAAAATAAAAGAAATTCACTGGTGACTTGTCCGAACATCTTTAACGTGTTAACCTTATAATATCGTGGCATAATTTTAACCCGTTAATGAAAAAAACTCAGAGGAAATTCTACACATCATCTCATCAGGTGGACCCCACACTTCCGCGCTATTAGCTGTTTGCAGATTCGCTTTCCTAGTGTCGCCACTTGACAGCCCGTTGATTATTAACCCCCCAAAAGGCCAATTTGAAATCCAAAACCTCTTCCTCCGTCCGCTTCCTTCGTCCTCTTCCTTTCTCTCTCTATCTGCCCGAATCGCTTTGGTTTCTCCGCAGACGGGGCAATTGAGAGATCTCATCATCAAAAGGTACTTCTTTATTTGTAGATACTTTAATTCTCTTAGATTGTTAGGTTTTGATGGGGTTTTCCTTCTACTTTTGTTTTGGTTTCGTTAGATGGAATATATATATTCTTTGTGAAATTGTTTTTGATTGTGAATTATTTCATAACTTTGGGTGTTTAATATGTTAAAGTATCCATTTCTCGGATTTAATTACTCTAACATCATTCTTCTTGATTTGCAGTGGTTTTCCAGGTTTCTCCTTTTGCCTCGTCTTTTTTTGATTCTGCCTTAAGGTACTTCGTGAAAAGTTCACATTTCCATCTCCAAACGCGGTTAACACGGGTGAGGTCAGGAATTTCTTCAGTGGCACTTTTCTGTTCAGAATCTTTAGATCTCCAAAATTTGAGTTTGATCTATTTTTCTTCCTAAATCCTTGGATCTAAGAGCATTTCCTCTGCTTTAATCGGTCTCGTTTGTGTAATTACCTTTTTCCAATTGTAAGCAGAATTAGAGAGATGAGTGAGTCAAATACAGCCACACCTTTGATGCCACCCTCATCATCTAGGAAGCTTCCTGATTTCAAACAATCTATTAAGTTGAAATATGTGAAGCTTGGTTACCACTACCTTATAACCCATGGAATGTACCTTTTCTTGTCCCCTCTAGTAGTTGTTATTGTTGCTCAGCTGTCCACGTTCTCTCTCCATGACCTTCATGTTCTATGGGACCATCTAAGGTTTAACCTCCTATCTGTTATTTTGTGCTCAACCCTTTTGGTCTTTTTGTCAACTGTGTATTTTATTACTCGCCCTCGTCCTGTATATCTCGTCAATTTCTCGTGCTATAAGCCAGAGGATGCTAGGAAATGCACTAGGCAAATTTTCATGGAGAGATCACAGTTGACTGGTTCATTCACCCCTGAAAACCTCGAGTTTCAAAGGAAAATTCTTGAGAGGTCTGGTCTTGGTGAGTCAACTTATCTCCCTGAAGCTGTGTTAAGAGTTCCTCCAAATCCATGCATGGCAGAAGCTAGAAAAGAAGCTGAAACTGTGATGTTTGGTGCCATTGATGAACTACTTGCTAAAACTTCTCTAAAGCCCAAGGACATTGGTATTTTGGTTGTGAATTGCAGCTTGTTTAACCCAACCCCATCATTGTCTGCAATGATTATTAATCATTACAAACTCCGTGGGAACATTGTTAGTTACAATCTTGGTGGGATGGGTTGTAGTGCCGGTTTGATCTCAATTGATCTTGCTAAGGATCTTCTTCAAGTGCATCCCAATACTTATGCCCTTGTAATTAGTATGGAAAATATCACTTTGAATTGGTATTTTGGGAATGAGAGATCAATGCTTGTTTCAAATTGTTTATTCCGAATGGGAGGTGCTGCAATTTTGCTCTCCAACAAAAAATCCGATCGAAGGGGATCTAAGTACCAGCTGGTCCACACAGTGAGAACCCACAAAGGTGCTGATGATAAATGCTTCTCTTGTGTTACTCAGATGGAGGATCCTAATGGAAAAATTGGTGTCTCTTTGTCAAAGGAGTTGATGGCAGTAGCTGGTGATGCTTTGAAAACCAATATTACTACATTAGGTCCTCTTGTACTGCCCATGTCTGAACAGTTTCTCTTCTTTGCTACTTTGGTGGGAAGAAAATTGTTAAAGATGAAGATAAAGCCTTACATACCGGATTTCAAATTGGCCTTTGAACATTTCTGCATTCATGCTGGTGGAAGAGCTGTACTAGATGAACTAGAAAAGAATCTCCAGCTATCTGATTGGCATATGGAACCTTCTAGGATGACTCTCTACCGTTTTGGCAACACCTCAAGCAGCTCACTCTGGTACGAGTTGGCATACTCAGAATCTAAGGGGAGGATTAAGAGGGGAGACAGAACTTGGCAGATAGCATTTGGATCTGGCTTTAAGTGTAACAGTGCAGTTTGGAAGGCCTTAAGAACTGTCAACCCTGCTAAGGAGAAGAATCCATGGATGGATGAGATTGATCAGTTCCCTGTAGAGGTCCCGAAGGTCTCAGCCATCTGATCAAGGGAATTCTAAGCAAATTTTGTTGTTTGTGCCTGGATGCAATATCTGTGTTCTAGTATGCCTTTCTTGACAAGGAGAACATCCTAGTATTTGAAAATATAGTATAGTCAATTAATCCTGAGACCTTCTTTCCTCTTTGTGGCACTATTTAGGTGGATGGTTCCACTGCTGATTTATTGTTGTTGAAACCATCTGTAGATTTTTGGGTTTATTTACAATTGGATGTTAACTGGGGATTCTGCATTTTGATTGACATTTGGATATTTTCTTCTATATTTCTACTGAGGAAACTTTTAGCTAGAAGGCTGTTAGGAGGAGGGATTGGCTTCTCTTGTCGAGACTTTAATTTCTCTGGTTTATAACTCTTCAAGAGCCCAATGGAATATCATTTGTTTATTTTTGTGGAATTACCGGAACATTTGCCAATATCTGTCTTCTTTGCTGTTGTACATGTAATGATTTGAGGAGTTTCTTTGGTGGGAACATTCGGCATTGCTGTCAAGTTGCCTTTTTTTGCTTTATTTTCAATAACTTTTTGATCTGATAGAAGCATCAAAATCTTCCCTCAGATTTGTGTAGTTACAGCTAAGATACTCCAGAATAAAATTGAAAAGAATCTGCGGATGCAAGAGCTTATCTTTAACTCCTTTACTTCTATAAGAATTTTGTGAAGGGTAAAACTAATTGAACAGTGATGTTTCATATTGGCCTTGTTGACCAAAATTAAGAAATCCATGGTTGATTTGCAATATATTTAGCATAAAATATATTATATATTTTTTTCATTTGAAATTGAATATCTTATAAAAATAATATTTTGATTTTTTCAAAAGTTAATAAAATAATTAATGATTTTTTAGTTCATTCGATCTCATAAGTTTAGATTAAATTATAATATGATCTTATGAAGTTTAATATTTGTTTCTTAACGGTTATGATTAATTAATATTTTATGAGTAGTTTTGATTTCAATTATTATTTTTTGACAACACTCATGGAACTAATCATATTATTGATATAGAATAAATTTTTGGGATCAAAATTATGAATCTCATCCTTTCGCTTTAAAATTCAACCAACCCCAAGAATAATTTGATCATACTATAATGTAGTGGAAGTAGCAGAATTGTTCCAGGTTGTGAAATGGCAAAATGAGACCAGGGGGATTCTTGAATAATAGAGGAGGAAAAAAAAAAAAAGAAAAAAAGAAGAGACCACGCAGATAATTGTCAAAGTAATGAACAAAGTTTTGCTCAATGCCAAATTGAGGTAAACTAGCAAAATTCCATCCAAAGATTTTTAAAAGGATTTTTAGTCAATTTGGTCTCATAAGTTTGAGTCAAAAAACAGTTTAATTCCTTAAGTTTTTTTTTCATCTATAACGGTCCCTCACGTTTTTACGTATAGTCAGAATGGTTCAAACCACCAATTTTCCATCATCCACACGGCAGAACCTACCACATGCATGGCATGTGAAGTGTAATTTCATCATTTCACTATGAAACAACTTCATTTTTCTTTGATAAAAAAAAAAAAAAAGCCTTCACTACCCGACCGGATCCAAACCACCACAACCAGATCAGCCCGGCTTTCTTCTGGGACCACATTGGGAAGAAGATCTTCGATGGATCTCAACTAGAATATGTTGCCACCGGCAAGGTCCGAGCTACCTTTGTTATGCAACAAGAAGATGTTAAATGACTTAAGCAAATGATTTCACAAAAGTTCCCCATTACATGCTTTGACCTTCACCGTGACCTGTGCTTATGTATGGAGTTGCATGATTAAAATCCACAAAGTTGTTGGTGAAGAGATTAAAGAACATGATTGGGAGCACTGTGTTCGGGGTAGATTGTAGATCCCACTTGGTTCTGCCGGTGCCAACAAATTATTTTGGGAATTGCTTAGTTGTTGGGGTTTCTGGCGCACCGAATCAAGGGTGGTCAGGTGATGGGCTATGGAGAAAACGAAGCGGCGTGGGGAAGCTGGGCAGATCTGGTTGTGGTGGTTTGGATCCGGCCAGGTAGTGAAGTTTTTATTATTATTTTTTAACAGTATAAAAGGAAAACGACGTCGTTTCATATTGGAATGACAATTTTACCATTTATGTGTAGTGCATGTGACACACTTCGTCGTGTGGGTGATAAAAAATGAGTGGTTTGGAACAATCCGACTACATGTAAAAACGTAAGGGATCGTTATGATTGAAAAAAAACTTAAGGGAGCGAATTGTTTTTTGAGCCAAACTCGTGGAACCAAATCGATTAAAAACCTTTATCAAAATATCAGCATAGTTTAGAAAATAAGAGTACCAGTATTTCTAGGGCCCATAAGGTAGCAAAAGGATAAAGTAGGCCGAAGGTAAGGAGCCACTGAATGTGCACGGCACAACGCATGCAAATTAAATTCTACCTACCAAAACTCATGTAATTAGAATAAGTTTAAATAGAAATTTCAGAGAAGAGAATTCAATTTTAAATAAAACTAATGAAACAAAGGGAGAATTTTTTGAAAGTATGGAAAACAAAGAGTTCAAAAACTACTTGAAGGTCAATATAGATGAGAAAATCTGTCTATAAGAAACAATTTGTAAGTCAATTGTTTTGGACAAATGAGTAGTTGATTTTAGAATTGTCTTAGCATTCAAATTCATATCCTTAAAATAGATCAACTTTTTGTAATTAAAAATAAAATCCCAAACTTAATCAATTAAACCTAAGTTTTAACATAAAATAGATTTAATCAATTAAATTGCATCAAACATGAAGACATCATCAATGTCAAATTACATAAAACAAAGTAGGTTTAATCTCATGCAATTTGATTCATATGATTCTCTATTGTTAAATCAAGTTTGTAGCCAACACCTAATATAAAAGATAGTTGCTATTTGATGGAGTTATCAATCTTAGAGATAATATTTAAACCCTAACAATATAATCATGAAAATTAATGTAGGTGATCAAGCTAAATCAACAAACATAATTAATAAGAGGAAAATAAGAATTTCAAAAATACTCAAGAAATAAAGATCAAATCTTTAACAAGAAAACAAAACAAATCCAATAACCCATATCAATATAATCTACTTCATGTTTTTGTTAACAAAAGAGCACTACCAACAAATAAACAAGCATTACTCCAAAACTACAATGACACAATTGTGACTCTAAAGACAATGTTCCAAGAGACTTTCCAACTAGGATTTCTCCACTCTTTAGTCAAATTAACATCAATCCAAAACCTCACACGATGTTTGTCAAAGAACTCATGTTTAGCTTGGGAAGAAAGCAAGAGTATGAAGGGTAGATTCCTCATCTGCAGAGCAATAGGGATATCATGGAGAATCAATAATGTTTTAGCTGAATAGCAAGGATTTAGTCTTCAATCTTCCATGTCGAGCCAACCATAGAGTCATGAAATATCGAAGAGGTATTTTGTGATACCATAGTTTCTTTATAGTTGAAATAGTTGCTGAGATGAACTTCTTTGGATGGAAAGAGTAATTCAGGTTTTTGCTATCCATGTAAATTTTGATTTTCTAATTTTGTTTAGACATAATCTTGTTGATAAATGCATTTATTCTAAATATATAAGTTGTTATTAATTATATTCTTTCATGTAGATGATATATTTATATTTGTATTTAGTAAGCTGTTTCATATAAATGAAAGAAATAAAAAGGTATTTGGATACCTCAAAAGAACGACAAATTTCTGGAGGATGAATGGTAAGTTTTAGCACTTGTCAGTGAAGAAGATAGTGGCAAAGAAATATTGAAATTAACTTATATCTCAGCCTATGCTATTACTTCTTTACACCACGAAAGTACAATTACGATGTTTATTTACAAGGTTTATCTAGACACATACACTTATGAAAAGCATATATTAGAGAATATTACCAATAGTGTTATGACTATTTGTTATGTTAAATCTGTAGAGAATTTATCAGATCGTCTAACTAAGGATTTCTTTTAATAGATGAGGTGTGGTGGTCTAAATGAAATGTGGGACTAAAATTTAACCCTATAGACACTAATAGCTGAAACCCAACTTCAAATAACTAAATCAATTATTCGTGAAGTTTAATAGGTAACAATAAGTTATTGACAAGTGTTTTGAAATTAAGCACTTAATTAGTCTCATATATAAGAGTTGTTTATGCTTAAATTATTCGAGTGGATGAGTTAAAACTCTTGAAAATTGTCCAAAATAGAAGATAATAAAGAATTCCACCTATATGAATATGAAGTGGTGTTGCTTCAACATGAGTTTCAAAGGGTTTTACTCCTGTAAATATTCATAGAAATTGGGATTGCTAGCACATGGCCATTCAAACGTGCTAGGAGCATTAAAGAAATTTTATTGAAATAAAATAAATATAATGCCTGGAAGTATTTTCGATCCTAATAATGCGGAGTCATGGTTTAATCTTAGGACACCATGTACTTCATTATCACCCTAAAATACTTACACTAGTTGAAGGTATATATTACACCTTCTTGTGTGCATTATATTTATTGTGAACGATGAAATCTTGAAATTAACAAATTAGTGGTTGAATATTGAATATTTTGTTAATTAAAAATATAGAAAGACACTGAAATTTTATTTTTATATATAATATATATTTTTATATATATTAAACTATTTTATTAAAACCATTTTTAAAGGATATGTCTATATATGTGTCTATCAGAAAGAATGTATTCTCCCATACATGTCTTTTGTGACACTATAAATTAATTGATTGAATTATTCATTACAAAACAATAGAATAACTACAAATATTATCTCTAAAGAGTTTAAACATTTTATTTCAGTAGAGTGCTCTTCAGTGGGCTTTGTTGTATATTGGGATAACTTGTTTTTGATAGGACAGCAATATTACACTTACAAAAGTGATTCATGCCTCAAAACCATTCTCTTTGATTTATTGTTCAAATTTTTCCTAACATTTCAATCCTCGAAATGGCCGATCTATGCTCAGTTACAAGGATGGATCTAATGTTAGCATCGATTTACATCCCAACTCCCAAGGACTCTTTCATCAAACCGGTTACTAGGATTATTTTTGGTGTCACTATTATAAGCATATTGATAATATTGGCTGTTAAGTAGACTCCAGATTAGGCAAAAAAGTTAAAACTTTACTTGAGGCCGCATCCCTCTATGGATCATTGCTTGTGCTATAATCGTGTTTACATGGATAAGGAAAAGAACAAGGAATTTTCTTGAAAAACATGGTAACTTTTCTTCTTCGCCAGGGGAGTCTCTGCTTGAGATGAAGTGTTTTCGGGACTAAGTTTCAGATTTTGTTTTTAGCTTGAGTTTATGTTTTTTTTTCTTCTCTTACCCATTTCCATGTCATTTTTAATTTATCACATGTGAAACAGTATCATTATGTGTATTTTAAATTCAAGATCTAGTCAACAAATCGAAATTATTTTGCATCAGTAAATCTCATAATAGGTGAGTGTATGATGGTTTAAATGTCCAAAATTGCAAATATAAATTGTTAAATTGACAAGTTTTCAAGTTCAGTGATCAAACTGAAAATTTTTTCCAAGTTGAGTGGCCACATTAGTACTTAATCTCATGCAATTCTTCGTTGTTAAAGAAAGTTAGTAGTAGAAGCCTAATATAAACAATAGTTGCTATTTGGTGGATTTATCAATTTTAGGTATAATATTTAAAACCCTAGAACTATAATCATGAAATAAATTTAGGACATCAAGATAAATCAATAAACACAATTAATAAGAGGAAAATAAGAATTGCATATATACTCAAGAATAAAGATCAAATCTTTAACAAGAAAATAAAACAAATCTAATATCCCCATATCAAAATAACCTACTTCATGTTTTTGTTAACAAAAGAGAACTATTCACAAGACATGATTAATAAAACCTAAGAATACAAAGAAAAGAGACAGAGAAATTTGCCCTTTATCTTTTGAACTCTTTTGGCAATCGATCTTGAATTGTGTGTCTTTAAAACTATGAGAAGAGACCTATTCATATTAGTTTACTTTACAATAAGTAATTACCTAAAAGGATTTTAATAACTAATTAAGAAGTCTAATACAAAAGGAATCATAAATGAAGTAGAAAATCCTTCACAAAACAAGATTTGTTTGCTGCTAGCTCACTCATGCACTGCTCTGGCATGGACTAGCAAGCCCACATGGCTCTCTGGTCCCCGCCACCTGGTGCTCTCTAGTGCTGGTCTCAGGAGCACTGTCTGGCTCACTCTGACCATTTTGATCTTTCTTCGCACAATCCTCGAGCAATCCTGATCCTTTTTGAGCTTTTTCAATCGAAATTATATACAAACAAAAACTAAGTATAGAGAAGTAAAATATATCCAAAAGTACATAATTTAGACTAAGTTACATAAGATAATACTACAAAAAATAACATAAAACTTAGCCTAATTATGTATAAATCAACCTCACAACAAGAAAGGATTAAGAGGGTTTGAATAACTCATCACTCTTAATATTGGACACTCAAAATTGGCTAATGATTGAATAAGAATGAGCAGAGTCGAGGAGTCTTTTCTGAGTAAACCAAAACAAGAAAAGTTTAAGAAGAACAAACCACTCCAAGTTAGCAAAAATATGCCGCCCTATATCTGGCAGGATGTATCGAGGGTTTCTGACCATAGGGCCCAAATTGCAAAGGAAAGAGAATGAGCTATGGTGGGTTGTCCTTTGGTCAAGGTGTAGAAGGAGCTTTCGAGACCAAAGGGGAAGAGTCTAAGTTCCCCCAAGTCCCAATCGAAGCACAGGGCATTAAATGTTTTGGGATTGGTAAAAGAGTGATATTAGTCTTCTATGTAGGTGGCAGAAGTGGGTGTCCAGCCCAACAAATATAGAAAGAAATGGAGTAGAATGGAGAGGGGTTTTAGAACCGTTAAACTAGCATTCAGTCCCTACGGGAATCAATTGAAAACTCTAGTTCAGTGGCCAACCAAGGTCCCACAATAAGATACAATAGAACAAGTAGACCTATAGGTAAATCAATAAAATTAGCAAGTGTAATTTGTATTTCCAATATAGCCAAAACAAAGGAAGGATTGCCAAGTAATGTTGGAATGAAAATATAGAAGGCTTCCAACCGTCTGTTCAAAAGATTTGGTAATCAACAACCACATCATTCTTCCAAGTCTTTACAGGACTTGGTAGTGCAGAGCACTAATTCAGTGGCTATAAGCATTGGGGTTTGACATGAGGTAGACCATATGGAATTGCCCTCATTCCAGAATTTGTGTGTGTGTATATATGTATTCAGAGATATCTTAAGACACAAAAGTTCACTCCATACTATTATGTTTTATTAAAAATCTAACTATTTTAAGAAATGAAAAAATCATTTTTAGATAACTTAAAATATAAATATAGAGACATTTAAATTTAGACGAAGGGAGTATAATATATAAAAAATAAAAAAGATATTACATCTAAATAATAAAATATATTATATATAATATATGAAAAAATAAATAATATTATATATAATAAATAAGTTATATTATATATACTATGTAATATTAAAAAAATTCATTTAAGTTTTTGAACTTAACAAATTGATTATGTATAAGCTTGACTCAACTCATTTGACAAGCGGGTCGAGCTTTGGGCATAATTAAATCGAGCTAAATTTAAACTTTTACTAAGCTAGACCTGAACTTTTCATCCTAGAATAATTCATTTTCAGGCAAAAACGATCTATTGGTAAAATGTAAAAATTTTGCAAACTTAAAAGATTTAAAAATAAAGAGGAACTTAATTGACTTGAATTGTAATGATTGGGGACGAAGTTCATGACTTTGAAAAAAAATCGGGAAGATTGACATCTTTCATTCATTAACATTTTTTAGATTATGACTTTCATTCATGATCCTTTTTTTTATTTTTGGTCCTTCAACAAATTTTTTTGTTCAATTGATCATTATGACCGGAAATTGAATTTTACCATTTTTTTCGATTACAAGAAAGGGACATTTCCGTAAAAACATGTTATATTTAATTTTATGACCTACCCATAACTCAGTTACGATCCACCCGTTTCTTTTAACAATTGAGTTAAAACTCATCCCAAATTCCCAACACATCGCATCTTCGTCTTCTTCATCCGAACCGAAATACCCATTCCATTCATTCCATGGAAGTAGGAAGAATCCTTACTGGTTCACAGTGATGCCTCTCAAAGGAAAGTCGGGCAAAGAAATAGGCTTCCACCCGTCAACCGCCAGTGGCCGAGGAACTTGTCTGATCCTTTCCTTACTTTCCCAATGCCTCTGAGCTCTTGGTTTCTTTTCAACACTTTTCTTCCTTCGAGCATCATCCCTGGAAGCCCTTATCAAAATAACACATCCCATCCCTGGCGCTTTATCCCAGCCTTATCATGTGGTAAAACCCACTACAATTAAATGATAAAGAAACAATTACCCCAACAACAGAAACCGCTAGTGGCTCTCCTCCGCCGCATTAAGTACTAGTAGTATAATCTAAACTAACACCAAGAAATTCATAGTCAAGTCAATGATTCGAAAAATCTGCATAAACGTTGTGTGAGAGAGAGAGAGATAGTGAATTCTTTTTTCGTTTTTTGTTTTTTTGGGAAGAAATAGTGAATTTTGTGATGTTGATGAAGGTAGCTTTTGAGGGGAAACAAAAGGGGAAATTTGGAAATCTCATTGCCGTTGATTGTCAGAATACATGTCGGTGTGGTAAGAGGTGTTGCAGGAATGCATAGGTGTTTTGGTTCGGATGGAGAAGATGAAGTCGCAATGCGTTGGAAATTTGGGATAGGTTTTAATCCAAATGTTAAAAGAAAATGGCTGGATTATACGTGGATTGTGAGTGAATCGTAAAATAGGTAAAATGAAATATAATGTTTTTTTATAAAAAAAGTCATAAAATTCAATTTTCGATCACAATAATAGATTATATCAAAAAAAAAAAAAAAATGATCCAGGACCAAAAACACACACCAAAAAGAAGTTAATGGATGAAAATCGTAATCCATAAAAAGTTAGATGGATGTAAAAAGCTAAAAAAAAAAAGAGAAAGAGATTAAATGAAGGTTATATCTTGAGTTGTAGCTTGTCAATGTAGGGAGGGCACAAAGTATTGGAATGAGTGATTTTGATATATCATTTTCAGTTTTTAAAAATTTAAAATAACTTAAAACTCATTTGTATAATAATTGACCCTATCAACATAATTCCATTTTGTTCTTCTTCTTCTTTTTAAAAATTTTTTTATGGAAAAGGTGGATATCTTTTTTCCTTTTTTACCTCTAAAGGGACCTAGATATATTTATCAAAGATATTTACATAGTGAGGAATAATTCTATGAGTTACATTAACCCCAAACTTAAGGTTTAAATATATAAAATCTAATGGAATTGTCTAACCTGCCTACAGGGGAGGTTGAAATTTCCAACAAAAGACTGTCTATTTCTCCGTCCCCACAAAAAGTATAAAACATCACAAAGAAAAGAAGAAATTCTCAAATATACCCAAATAGGAATGGTGTATTCTAATTTTAGCTAATTTTTGAAAACATTTCACTTTTAACTAATTGGGTTGAACCAATTTCACTCTATATCCAAATTGACTTTTAAACATTTTGGGATAATAAAAATTACCCCAGAAATTTGAAATTTCGTCATTACCCAAATCGAGACAAAGGGCACAAACCATTTATTTTCTTTCCATTTCGAGACCCAATTCTTCACCTTCTCCTTCACAGAGACTTTCCACCTTCTCCTTTACTTCTTCACTGGATAACTTCCCCTTTTTCTTCCACTCTCATTTTCTTTCCTTTCTTTCCCTTCTTCCACTCTCATTTTCTTTCCCTTCTTCTTCTTCACTCCCTTACCAAAGCTACCCTCCCTTCTTCGCGACACGCTAATCGACGGTGCCATTCATGACGATCACTGGTACGACTCCACTTCCCGCCAATCACCTAGTCGTCGCCCACACCACATTCCCGGTAGGTTTTCTTCATACTTGAACCTTGATTTTGTGTCAAATATGCTAGAATGTTTAAGCTTTGATAGTTGGCAAAATGCGAAGCTTCAATATTGACATTGTATATTTTTGTTTCTTGAAAGCATGATTTTGATTTAAAATCGTGAAATGCACTGAATGCCTGTGTTGTTTAACTTCAATTTTGTAGTTTGGTGAAAGCATGGATTAACTGTATTGGATTGTGCATGTTTATGAGTTTGAATTGTTTGTCTCGAAATGTTTACTGTGTGACTCAAAATTTTGGATTCAGGAATTTAGAAACTGTAGGTCTCGAAATAGGTTGAGAGTGTCTTGCAAGGATTTCTGTGTGTCTCGAAAAGTTTACTGTGTGACTCGAAAATCTTGGTTAAGGAATTTAGAAATTGTAAGTTTCGAAATGGGTTGTGAATATCTTGAAAGGATTTCTATGTGTCTCGAAATTACTATGTGACTCGAAATTCTAAGTTACGGACCTTAGAAGTTGTAGGTCTCGAAATGGGTTGAGAATGTCTCGAAAGGATTTCTGTGTGTCTCGAATTTACTGTGTCACTCGAAATTTTGGATTAAGGAATTTTGAAACCGTAGGTGTCGAAATGGGTTGAGAGTGTCTCAAAAGGATTTCTATGTGTTTCGAAATGTTTGCTGTGTGACTTGAAATTTTGGGTTAAGGAATTTAGAAATTGTAGGTCTCGAAATTTGTTGAGTGTGTCTCGAAAGTATTTCTGTGTGTCTCGAAGTGTAATGGGTCTCGAAATTCTAGGTTAAGGAATTTAGAAACTGTAAGTCTTGATATAATTTGTGTCTTGATAATTTCCGTGTCTCGAAATATTAGGTTGTATCTGAAAATATTTTCTTGTGTTCTTGAAATATTTATAGATTGTGTCTGGAAATAATAATATTTAATAATAATAATATTATTATTATTATAAATTAATTCGAAAGTGATAATTAATATTTTCAACAATATAATTTAGACTTAATGTTCTTTTATAAATAAATGACATCGTACTAATAAATATGTTATAGTTAATTATACTTAAAATACTTTTATTCGGTTGTAGCTTAATTTATTTAGATTAAGCAATACCCATTTGGGTAAAGATTTACTAATTTTTTGAAATAATGAATAAGAGATAGGTGTTCTCCTAAAAATTAGATTTTAAATTTTAAATAAGACGTAGATGAGAATAACTTTTTTTGTCCTTCTTTCTTAATAAAATTTTTCTAATTAGCATTGTGTCTTAGCGTACATGCTAAGTATTCAACTGTTAGATATACAGTTGATTTGTTAGGGCTCCATGGGGCATTAGAGTGTTTAAGTACACAAAGAGTGTATTTCAAGACCTGATTGTCATGGATCCATTAGTACTCTGAGTTCCTCTATTGCATCATTAGTATTCTTAACGATGAAGCTTGTCAAAAAAACCAATGTTTATTTTGCAAGATTGCTTTTCCTTTTAGCATCAGACTTGCAAATCTCTCACCAAATTTCGAATTTACTAAGCAGAAAGTATTGTATAACTCATCAAAGTTGTTCTAGAAAGGAGTGCCAAATAGGATTATCTGTCAGTCTATCTCAACTTTTGTCAAAGCCTTCCACAATAATTTGTTCTGATTGCGCGATGTGTGACCCTCATCAAGTATTAGAATGCCAGGCATCTCAAGAAATTTTTTTTTGAACTTCTCTACTTGCTGCCCCTTCTTACTTTCACCAGCACACTTCTCAAGTTAAGTTTCCATCCTGTGATTATAGCTTGTCTATTGCTTTCCTCCTAACATTCATGAAAGTGCTTCCAACTTATCAATATAGCTTCAACCGACTTAAATTCATTTTGTTGAAATGAGGAAAATAGTAACCTGGTTAGATCAAGTATTGTCGAATGTTCATTGATTTCAGTAACTTGTCCCCCAAAATCCATTGAACTTAGTTTTTAAATCTTTAGTGCCTTTCTTCCGGTAGCGGACTAGATTATTGAACAAAAAAATGAGTTCTATGGATTTTGGATTAGAAGTTACTGAAATCAATGAACATTCGACAATACTTGAGCTAACCAGGTTACTATTTTCCTCATTTCAACAAAAAAGAATTTAAGTTGGTTGAAGTTATATTGATAAGTTGGAAGCACTTTCATGAATGTTAGGAGGAAAGCAATAGACAAGCTATAATCATAGGATGGAAACTTCCCTTGAGAAGCTTGCTGGTGAAAGTAAGAAGGGGCAGCAAGTAGACAAGTTCAAAAAAATTCTTCTTGAGATGCCTAGAATTCTAATACTTGATGAGGGTCACACACCGTGCAACCAAAACAACCTATTGTGGAAGGCTTTGACAAAAGTTGAGATAGACTGACAGATAATCCTATTTGGTACTCCTTTCTAGAACAACTTTGATGAGCTATACGATACTTTCTGCTTAGTGAATTCGAAATTTGCTGAGAGCATCTCTCTCGAGACTTGCACGTTTAATGCTAAAAAGAAAAGCAGCCTTGCAAAATAAAGATGAGTTTCTTTGAAAAGCTTTATCGGTAAGAATACTGATGATGTAGTAGAGGAACTCAAAGCACTGATGGATCCATTTGTGCATGTGCACAAAGGAAACATGCTCCCCGACAATCTTCATGGTTTGAGAGACACTTATTTGTTACATCCCACAGATTTGTAGAAGAAGCTTCTTCCAAATCATTTTTTTAACTATATGATAATTTTTTAATCAGCCGTTTCCTTTGTTCCGTTACTGTAGAGATATGGACCCCACCCATCACATCTTTCAGCTCTGAGACAATCCCATTGTGCCTGACGGGAACACGCTTAGCGTACATGCTAAGTACTCAACCGTTACGTATACTGTGGACCTGCTATGACTCCATGGGGTACTAGAGAGTTTTCGGACGGGCCTCTTCAGAGACATGGTGGATCTCCCCCCTTATCAAGGAGCGTACTATGCCCGGGCTGCCTTGCATATCTTGAGACGGAGGTCATTTTGGAGGATGCCTGGCCCGACGAGATGTGGTTCTTCATTGGGGGCCAGTTATATCGATTGGGCCACCCGGAGTATGGTTTCCTCACCGGTCTACGTTATGGGACAGTAGACCAATGTATTATTGAGAGGCCGACGGATTCTGCGATGGTTTGATTGATTGGGATCAGTCCAGTTACTCCAGATATGGGTTTGAAGAGATGGCAGGCCATGGCAGTGGGACAGTTGTCTGTTGATGATGCCCTGAAACTGGCATACTACATCATCATAGGTAACTGGATACTCACCTTGAGAGTCGATTGCAGTCATCTCCTTTTATGTATGGAGGTTGTTCAACGATCTGGAGGCTGTAGAGTTGTTCCCATGGGGAACGATTAGGTGGAGCATGACGGTGCACTCCTATTGACAGACCATCTTGGAGAACACCCCGAAGAAATACTTGTATGGAAACTGTTAGCTATTGCTAGCAAATTTTCATATTATTATTTACATTTGTATATTAATGGTGTTTTTTAGACTCCCTAACGACTGATTTGAAATTTTTTTATTCTTATCTTTAACTAGTGGTGGGCGTACGATCAATTCCCATCCCTGCCTCCTTAACAATGTAAGGATGCCCAGGATGCGTCTAGACTTGGCCGCTACCATGTAGATCCACGACGCTCAAGGTGCCTCACCCTTTGACGTCCTCGGTGACCCTGGACCCCTCTACTTGATGAGTTAAATGAATACCTTATCAATGTTCACTTTCATTTTTAAATTAGTTAGTATCACTAAATTAAATTTCCAATTATAGGCATGTACTCACTCCCCGTACATTGAGGCTGATCAGGCGGAGCAGTAGCAGTCGTACTGGGCCGATTTCAATAGTATCCCCCATATTGCACCAACATGCTGGGGTAATTATGTGCTCAGCTCATTTTGGGAGGCATGCGGACAGGGTTTACCGGGTTCTCTTATTGATCAGGTTAGACTAATCATAATTTCCAAAATTTACCTTAATTTTGTATAATGCTAAATATGAAGTTCATAATTACTTTACATTTATTTTATTTTAGATCTCAAATCCTGATGGAGATTCAGCTGAGGAGAGGTTTAATCGAGTTCGTTCGATTAGTCCGACGAGATCCGATACGATCCGACGGATTTTATGTATCTCATGAGATTTTATGTTATTGTACTAGATTAGTCGATGCTATTGAACATGACTGTAATTAGCTTACTGCTTTGCTTGCCTTGTGATTAGGTTATGAGACCGAGTATTGAGGCTGCACGGTTGAGCCCTTCGACTGAGGACAAGACGTGCAGACATTCGTCTCCCAGCCCAACTCGACGGGAGAGGAGTCGATGTCAGGCATGTACCCTTCCTATTTAAATAAAACTCCCGAATCTCATAATATGTAATATAAATAGGTTTTATAATTATAGTCTCCTACGATGGTTGATCTACCCATGGCTAGGGTCGAGGTAGTTTTGCTTTAATATGAGGATCGGGCCATCCAGAGGCATGACCTGGTCCTTCAGCAGCTCATGCACATCGAGGTGACGCAGGATGTGGTCCTCAAGCTTCTCACTCATATCGAGCATTGCCTCGATAGGCTGGAGAGGGATGACAGTCATCGAGATGCTCCGCCACTACATGATTTCCCTTCCCCGGAGCTAGCTACGCCCTTGCTCGAAGGGGTTACGCATTCCATCGATATCCTAGTCCGGCGAATAGCCACTCAGCGCTCGGCATCTCCCATAGTCCCTGACGACACCATCAAGGTAAATTTTGGGTCGTAAATCCGTATTCATTTCTTTTATTTTTTTTATCTAATTTTTAATTTTAAAATGGTTACTCCCTTTTTAAATAATAGATCTTTGTACCTGTCAGTCGAGGAGAGGATCCAGTGGTTCCACCGGCTCCAGCTCTGGCCCCGACATCTCCCATTGTCCCCGAGAACACCACCCATGTCAATTTTGGGTTGTAAATTTGTAAATTTTAGTCTTTGTTACTCGTTCATTTTATTATTTTTTAATGATTGTTTTGTACATTTTATCAGGAGCTTGGTTGTACACATTGTGCCAAGGCTCCAACTACAAGTGTACGATCACCTTTCACCAACCCAACTCATCCCATCTTGTCGTCGAGGCCAAAGAAGAAGTAGAGGACGAAAGCGGTGAGGACGACTCGAGTGTAGGAGGTGCGGAGGGAGATTCCTCCTACTGTGGAGGTGCGAGAGGTCCAGGGGGGATTCCTGCTCCTGTGATGGACCTTTGCACCCCTCGACATGGCATGGTTGGATGCCTTCTATAGCACTGAAGGTTCAGAGACTTAATTCACTTTCTTTTTATGATTAATTTGCATTTTATAACTTTCCCGTTTTATAGTCTAATTAAATTTTTATGATAGGCGCTCGATTGGGGGGGGGGGGGGGCGGGGTGGGTGCATGTCATTTGCCGGGGATGACCTCAAGAATTCAGATCTATATTGGACTTCGTCGAGGACGATCATGCAGAGTAGTTTATAAGGGGCTTGAGGAGAGCGATGACAAAGACCTCTTCACTTCACCCCTGCTGAGCCTGCTTCGCATTCGCTCGAACATACCTTTATGTACGTAATTAAAAATAGTATTGATCTTTAATTAATTTGCTTAGATTACAACATCGATTTTTAACTAACTCAAATTACAGAGCATTCTCCATGGTGCGTGGGACCAGACCAAGGCATCTCTAGTGGAACCGAAGACCTATGAGTTTGATGCCTTTGTCATTACCCAGGAACCAGACATATCAAATTATGGTTTATTTAATAGTAATTGATTTAATATTTATATTGTGTATATAGATATTGATGCGCTGTTACCATCATGAGCACTGGGTGTCAATCCGACTGTCACGAGCCAGGTCTCGAATCACGTTGTATAATCCCAAACCATTGGTCGAGGTGAAGGCCTCTCGATTGGACTTGATGGAGCCGTTCTGCTCGATGTTGCCACGATTACTGCAGTAGGCCAGCTTTTATGATAGGACAGGATGACCCTCCGGCTCAGAGGTTCACTGCGGCTTTTCTTGACCCCCTCGATGCAGCGGAGCACTCTATCCCTATTCAGCCAGACAAGGATAGCTGCGGTGCTTACGTCTGCTACTACACATAGCTGATGAGGGGCATGTTAAGAAGATGTCCCACTTCCTTGTGTACTCCCAATGGCGAGGCGCATTAGGGATGAGACAGCTTGGATCATGCTACGGTGGAGCAATTTGTGAGCATAGTCCTAGATTTTTTTTTGTGTAAATAATACACCGCAATCCTAGATTTCTTTTGTTTTATATTGTCAATAATACATTAAGGATAAATGTATATTATATAAATTACGTCAATTATATATGGTATTGAGGACTTCTATTGTATGTTAATTTTAGAACATGTAATTCTGCTAAATGGTAAATTCCACACTAAATTAACTAAAAGATTAAAGTCTAAGGACTAATTGTACAATAACTCTAATAAATCAATATATGTTTTTGTTACTAGGAAACTTTCAGTCCAACTTATCGATTATATTGTTAAAAGTGACTGGATTTTCTAAGTGATCCATTGCATTCACTTTTTTGGATTTTTCATTCTATCATCATTTTCTAGTAATTTAGTGATATAAAGTTTTTCTACAGCATGACACTGCAGTTAACTTAGTATGTCAGTGGTGTATGAATTTTCCAAAGGCATCGTAATGGATTCGATTGATTTGACAAATAGCAATAACAGTGACATACCCACAATTCGAAATGCTCAGTGCAAACCGAAACCGATATGGCTTCTTCTTCACTTCTTCCTCACTTCCATTTCACCAAAGCTCACCTTCCAAGTGTGATTTTACAATGTATGTAACGAAATGTAAGATTTTTATAATGTGTGCTTGTATTGAAATGCATGATTACATAGTTTTATAGTTCAAAATGCACCGAATGCATGTGTTGTTTAACTTCAATTTTTTATTTGTTGAAAGTATGGATTAAATTGTGTTGTGTTCGATTGAATACTTAGGTTGAAAATGATGGGTTAAGAATTGAAAATCTACGTTTCGAAAAGATTTCTGTACGTCTCGAAATGGCTATTGTGTGTCTCTCAATGTCTTTTTTGTGGCTTGAAATGTCTTTTGTGTGTCTCGAAATGTATATTGTCCCTCTATTACTTTTTTGTGTTTCGAAATGCATGTGCTTGTGTCTCGAAATCATCAATCCAAGTATCAAAATGGGTTTGCACATTTCTTTTCTTGATGTGCTTGTTATAATTTATTTTTCCAATTTCATGACTGTAGAAGAAGAAGAATAGATATGATCGAGAATGGAGTTGAAAGAGCTTGGGCCAATCTTCCCACTGAATTGTTGGAGTTGATTGTTTCGAAGCTCTGGATTGTTGATGCAGAAAACTTCCAGTTAGCATGTACTTCATGGAACAAAACAACGAAGGCCTACAAAGCTGCCTATTTTGCTTGTCGTTGAAGCGAAGGACCGCTTTTGTCAGATGGTTTTGTATCTAGGTGGGTTGATGCAGTGTGCCTTTGAGATTAAGATATGGAGTAGAGATGTTATTATTGGTTCTCTTCAAAATTTGAATAGCTTTTGTTGGAATCATAATTGTTATTTTGTTGGATTTTGTTGCAAATGATGTTGGATGTGGCTTCTGTATTCATTGTGTTCGGACAAATTAGACGATCATGGCCTTGATTCAATGACAAACATGCAATTTAAATTAAATGACAAATTCACTATTTCGACTCTCGAAATTCCAACAGTGAGTCACGAAATTGACCAGTGTGTCTTGAAATTGAGTAGATATGTCATGAAATGGACCAACATTAACCTGGCAACAACAATGACATGTTCACAAGATATCTCTTCCACTTCTCATCTTCGACATCCACAGGTCTTCTAGATGATATCCACCATAATATTTGCTTCCTTTGGTAGATTTCCTATGACATATTCGTCTCTATCTCGAATGGATGTAGTCCGCAGCCTTTCCAGGTCGACCTTCACAACTTATTTCTCAATTCTTTCCGCAAACTGCTTGGTGATAATATCTGGCATTGTAGCTGCTGTTTCCCTATGTTTGTTGAACCAATTCTGACACAAACTCCTGAAAAACTCATGTGCAGATGTAATGGGCAACTTCTGAGCTTTCGTGATCGCTTGGTTCAAAGACTCCACGATATTACTCATCATTTGGTTGTAGCGATTGTTTGGGCAATATGCACGTGACCAACCTTGGCATTCTACCTCGACATCCAACCAACGATGAATTTCGAGGTTTATATCTTTAATGTCTCTAAAGTAGAAGTTACAAGTCCGCTTGTCATAGGCATATGCCGCATTTTTAAAAAGGATTGCAACCCGAGGATTTTTGCACTTTGTCTTTAAGTTTTCCTTCAAATGTCAATAGCAAAAGATATGTGGAACCCGGGATATACTGTCCTCACTACGTGCAGAATGCCTTTGCGTCGATTAGATACAATAACCAAATCCTCCAGCAATCCGTATGCACTCCATCTTCTCAAAAACCACTCACACGAATCATTGCCTAACTCCCTAAGGCAAGGGGAAAAGTTTGCCCATTTCCATCCGCACAGACAACTGCATAAATTTTACCAGCACACACACTTTTCAGGTGTGTTGCACCTATGATAATTACGGGGCTCGTGCACTTGAAACCCTCAATCGAAGGAACAAGTGTATAGAATGACCTTAGAAACTGCTCATCTTGCATCTGTATACTGGTCACCGTCCCCGGCATTACATTGTCCAATATGTGGAGGTATGACGGTAGCTATCTGTATGAGTTTTCTGGAGTTTTATAAGCTATGTCTTTTGCATGCTGTGAACATCGCTAAGCCTTGGTATATCCGAGCATCACACCATAATTCTCACACGTGTCTTGAATCACATTTTTGGTGGTATGATTTGCATCGACGAGTTTACCAGCATACATACTACTAATCGTTGTTGAACTTACACTCCTGTTTTGGCTTCGCTGTACAGTTTGGATACAAGTGTAAGTTGAGACAAACATGCGAATAGCCCAATCTGGCATCCAACTCTACACTGTGCACGTATCATGAAAGTACAATCTTTTTGGTTCTTACATTGTGCTTCAAATCTTCCCTTATCCGAACATACCACGTGATATGGAAATCAATTATCTTGTAAATATTCACCAACTGCTGCTACCAAATCTTCCTTATTGTTAAAGACTCCATCCTTTCCTATAAAACACACTAGTGGAACATCTTTGTCTTCCGAAAAATACACCTTTTTGTTGTCATTCCAGACCATATTTGTAAAGTGAGTAGAAGGGTCGGGTATAAATTTCTCAAATGGAATCACCTGTCTTATCTCCTCGTTGAAATTGACATCATCGCCATCATTATCATCATCATCATCATCAACCTCAACGCTATGAATATGTTCTTCATTTTATTCATAATTATCATCAGTGCGAATGTATCTGGATGTCCCTGCTTCATCATTTGCATTAATAAATTCTTCCCTTGCATGATCATTTGGACCGGATAGACAATTACGACCAATATCACCACCGATGCCATCGTCGTAAGTTCTTTGAATTTTGTTCATAACCACAACTTTAGGATCCCTTTCTGATGTAGGACGACTTGAATCGTCTGCGATAAACCGAACAGGAAACCAAAAGAACAGATGTTTTGTGTGATCACTCACAATTTTGACCTAACTTGAATTGCAATTCAAAACCAAAAGTAGAAAACGAAATTCATTTCTGGAAAAAAACAAAGATTGTCTGAAAAACAAAGCTATCAAAGACTAAGACAAATGACCAATATTTAAAGACCTAAATCTAAATGAAAAACAATTCGGAAAACAATTATCAAAAATACCCTTATTAAAAAACAATCAGAAAATAATTATCAAAAATACCCTTAAAATATAGCAAAATCCGAAAAACACGAAAATGCCCAAAAACCCATCAAGACGATCACAGAAGGCCAAAAAATGTCATACGTCATGGCTAAGCAATGAGTATTGCTTAGCGGCCCGTTTTTAGTTGTCCAGTTAAGTTTCGACCCATTCTGAGACAGTAGGTCCAGCTTGCATCCCGAGGTAAAAGGTCCAAATTAGTCCAGATTAGGCCTGTTTTCCTTGCAGTCGCATGGACCTTCGTGGACTCCCTGGCGTGGGCTTGGCTGATGTAATCTGCTGGTCCAAACTGCCCTGTCCATCTTGGTCGATGTCCTCATCACCTTTCCCCTTCAAATATATGATGCATACATGTCTTCAATCTCTATTAATTTCAGACTTCCATCACAAAATTTAGAAGCATTTGACATTTGTATGTCAAATTGGTTTAAGTCAATCTTCATGAAGTTTGCCATAGTTCTCCTAAAATCTTAATAGTTCACTTTAGATGGTAAGATTACCGCACACACCCTTCCACTTAGAGAACCCTCGTGCATAGCAATCCTAATGTTATCCATTTTTGCTAACGACACAAAAAAACATATTCAAAAAATGACCACCCAAGTCTCAAAATACCCTATCTCAGTTCACGAAACCCCTAATCAGTCTCGAAATCCCCAAATCAGGCCTTAAAATACCCTTATCTCAAGTCTCGAAATCCCCAACTTAGGTCTCGAACTTACTCAAAGCTCGAAGGCCAACTAGTACAGTCTCGAAATCCCCAACTTAGGTCTCGAAATGCCCTTATCTCAAGTCTCAAAATCACCAACTCAAGTCTCAAACTTATCTTACGCCTCAAAAGCCCCCTACTCAAGTCTCAAAATCAACATTGTAAGGCACGAAATTTACTCACTTCGATTGAAGTCTCTGCAATCCCACCTTCCTTATTTCCTACTGCTACTGCCCAAATATGCCCCCCAAAAAACAATACAGGACAAACAAACTCAGGATTCCTCACACCAAAGAAAAAAAATAACAAAGAAACAAACCGAACAATGTACCTTCGAACACCCCTTACCTTAGTCTTCTTGATTTTGGAAAACCAAAATCACTAACTTAACGACCGAACACAATAAAAAGCTGTTTTTTTTCTTTCTCTTCGACAAGGGAATGGTTCTTCGAGAAATTTTCTTAGCTATGATTCAAAACCTGATCAAATGAATGATAATAGTTGTGGTTTCTTCAATTCATTTTACTGGTAGTTGGTTTCGGTAGTTGTGTGCGTTGAATGCAGAGGGGTAAGATCATAAATTTATGTTAAAGGAGAATAAATGTTAAGTTTTGGGTTTTTTAAAAAAAAATTACAAGTCAAAATAGGTATAGAATGCAAAGTTAGTTTTTGATATGAGTAATGTGTGAAATGTTGTAAGGATTTGGGTAAATAAGAAATAATTGTTTCAATTTGGGTAAAAATGAAAACACCCAAGAAGAAAATGCTCTGATAAAAAAGATTATTTAACAAAGGAGACTAAGACATTTGAGAGGAAATTCTCATGAATTTAGAGAGAGAAATGTCGTGGTGATAAAAAATGTAACGACTACAGACTATTTGATTTATTTGTGTTGAAACATGACTTATTAAGGGGAGATTGATCTTGACAATAAAGTGTTGACTGAACTATGATGTTTGTTCTTGATGATCCTCTCTTTGACACAGTTTTTATTAGACTTGTTGGATTATTTCTCAAAAAGGGGGTGAGAATAGAATTAGAGTTAGACTTCTTGAATTTTCTTGGATTTCTATTATCATGGGAATATATCTTTGCATTCTTGGGCTTCTTTGGTATCTTGGATTTCTATTCCATTTGTTTTTTCTTGTAATTCTGTTTATTATGCAATATATTATTATCATCTTGGGTTTCTATATGAAGTTCTTTACTTCTTTGGTTATCACAGACCCCATTATGGATTTATATTATTTTGGATTTCATAAGGTGAGGTTTTGTATCAAATAAAATGTCAAAACAAAGATGACACATTTGGTAGAGAGCTTAAGAATTTTGTTCTGAGTTCCAAAAAACCTTGGAAAATAATGATACCAAAGTTCCTATTAAAGTTAAACAAAGAGAACTCCCATCTTGTTCAAAAGAAAGATCTTTGATCACTCCTAATTTTGAATTTGAAGGACTACCTCATGGACTATCCCTGAATCAATTTGTGACACTATTCAGTTCAAGCCCCTTGAAGATAAAGTGATAGAGTTGCAAAATATGGTGCTTTGTGATGATCAAAATGTTAGGATATTGACAAGTTGTTTCATGTCCTTCAACAACAAACCATTAAGATGTTAACAACTCTGGTTAATATTCTTCAAAGCAAGAAAGATTGACATTAGTTTGGAACAACAAAAACGGGGACATACATATATGGTACTGGTCTTTTGATGATCTATAATGACTCTGATGATTTGTTGGTACAGCTATTGAATTTTGGTATCCTGGCTCTCTGGACTTTATGATGACTCCTTGATTGCTGATTGCTAATGATTTGTTTTGACAACTCTCATATTTCTGTTTTGACAATGCTCAGATTTTGGTACCATGACTATCTAGACTTTATGTTCCCTTTGTTGGAATGCATGGTTTTTTTTTGCTTCTAATCTTTTATGGATTTATGTGGATGCTCCATTAATTATGGGTTTCTTTGGATGCTCCAATTACTTTTGTTGAACCAAACAAATTTTGAAGGGGGAGATTGATAAGCATGGGATTTGATTGGCAATTTATTTGGTTAAATTATTCCCTATAAAAGTAAACAAATCATCAGATGATCAACATCTTTCTGCATGCTATTAGAAAAATCAAATCAATGAGATTGACAGCAAACAGTAAGTTTCCTTTGAATTCAAATAAAAGAGATTGATGAAAAATGGTAATTTTCCTTTGAAGTCTCAATAATCAGTTTGGAAGCTTATATAATAGTGGATAAAAAAGAGTTGTACGGATTTGGGAATTGAAAAATAGATAGTACAATGAGAGAAAAAAATGACAAGGGAAATTGTCGTGAGGACAATTGGTGATAGAAAATTGAGTGTGTATTATTGAAGAGCTTTGTCAGGCAAATTCAACAACAACATGAAGTTCAGGAACTGCAAATGGATAGGGGGAGTTGTTGTGTTTTGACACTTGTGTTGTACGAAGTGTTGACAATTTTTGTAACTTGAACACATTGAAGATCTAGTGGATTGAATCATGAAGTATGATCCCGTAGATGTAGGTTTGGCCGAACTGCGTAAATAAATTATTCGTGTTCTTTTAATTTTGCTTTCATTTCATTTCAGTTGAGCTTATTGTCATATTCACTAGCACAAATATCACTTGCTGATTAACCGTGTGGGTAAGGGCATCTCCAATGCATAAATGCATAATGGGGTGCTTAAAGTGGGACCCTCATGCCACATCCCCATTTTATGTACCCCTTGTATATTCACTCCTATCCTCCAATAGTTCACCTTTTTATATTATCTAAAGTGGTTTCATGTTGTCAATTCATCTACCAACTCATTTAATATTTAATTTGTTTTAACAATTGAAATGAAAAGTTGTCTCCATCACCCAATAGATGGAAA
>JAOXNR010000028.1:16599200-16629469 GCA_028571225.1 Parsonsia alboflavescens
GAGGTTGGTTGTTGTAGTGGTTTAATCTACAAAGGTCTTCCTAATCTCCCAAAACTTACCTTTGATGAGTCCTTTATACTGATTTGATTTGATTGTTGTGTGTGAAATTAACCCTTCAACCTACAAGAAAATCACATCATGCCAGATGGGTGGAATTTATTGAGACGTTTCCATATATGATCAAATATAAGCAAGGTAAGGAGACTGTGGTAGCAAATCCTTTGTCAAGGTGGTATCCCTTAATCTCTACTCTTAATGCTAAATTGTTGGGTTTAGAGTCTATTAAGGAATTTTATGTGAATGATGAGGATTTTAAGGATGTTCTTCTTGCTTGTGAACATGGTGGGGCTGTTGAGAAATTTTATAAGCTTGAAGGGTATTAGTTTAGAGAAAATAAACTTTGTATTCCTAAGTGTTCTTCGCAAAAAAATTTTGTCATTGAATCTCATTAGGAGTGGTTTAATGGGACATTTTGGCATTGCTAAGACTTTGGATATGTTAAAAGAGCATTTCTTTTAGCCTTATATAAAAAAGGATGTAATTAATATTGTTCTAATTGCATTGCATGTAGAAAGACTAAATCTAAAATTCATCCTCATGGTTCGTGTATGCCTCTGCCAATTCCTCGTGCACCTTGGATTGATGTTTCTATGGATTTTATTCTGGGATTGCATAGATCTAAAAGAGGCAAAGTTCCGTATTTGTGGTTGTGGATAGATTTTCCAAAATGGCACATTTCATTCCTTGTAATAAGACTGATGATGTGACTACTGTGGCTGATTTGTTTTTCAAAGAAGTTGTGCATTTGCATGGAATTAATAAAAGTATTGTTAGTGACTGTGACGCAAAGTTTTTGAGTCATTTTTTGCTTTTTTTGTTGGGAAAGTTGGGTACTAAAATGTTGTTTTCTATTACTTGTCATCCACAAATAGATGGTCAAACTGAAGTTATCAATAAGACTTTAGGGACTTTGCTTAGAGTTGTGCTTAAAAAGAATTTGAAATCATGGGAAGAATGCATACCATTTTATTGAATTTGCTTGTGTGCATTCTATTGCTCATTTTTCACCTTTTGAATTGGTTTATGGTTTTAATCCATTGACTCTATTAGATCTTATTACAAGCATTTCTCAATGGTAAACCAATATTGTTTGGTAAGTCAAGAGTTCAATGAAGAACTAAAGAAGACAGAGAATTCTATCAAATCTCAAAATAAATTGAATAAACTTGATTGATTTAAAAATAATACATGAAAGCCCCATTTATAATAACAAAAGATGCCTAATCCTTTTCTAACTAGAATTAGGAAAGCATTCTAAGAATCCTAATTAGAATAAACTACCAAATTTGAATACCAATAAAATATTAATTGGAGACACATTGGTGAAGTCTCCTTATCAAATAAGGACTAAAACTAAAAACATAAAAATTCATGGTCAAACAAGTTTGACTAGATGAAAGGCTTTGAAATTACTCCCAATTTGCATCGATTTTGCTCCAAATTTGACATCCAAACTTTCTTCAATAGAAGATAATGTTTTATCAATTTGAGAATCATCCTTAACTATCCTTGGAGCCTTGGATTCAAATTCATCTTCTTGATCTTGGACAAAACGAATCATCAACTATCGTAGCCTATTCACAATCGAACGAGTTATTGGTCCTTGAGGAATCTTTGGTATGCCATTTGCATCGAAGCTCCCAATCACTTACCATTCATTTGGTGATGTGCCAAAGGAGATTGAGGATCGACTATGGGATGAGATAAAGGTATAGAAATTAAATTTATTCAAAGTCATTAAATAAATAACTAGGTAGAAGTATTATTGATAGTAATGTTAATCCCCTTTACAATGTATTGAAGTTATTATGTTATGAAATGGTCCAAGAGCAATCTTTTCACCTTTTATTTGGAAAAATATGGACTTTATTGACTACAAAACCTTACTCTTCATTGAATAGTAATTTGAGATGAATATTGACTAATTGCGCATTCTTTTTCTTTTCAGGAAAACAGTACATTGCCCAACAATGACGATACTCAAAGGGTGGTATTTCAGATGATTAATTCAACTTGGAGGGACCACAAAAGCAAGCTCAAAAATGAATTCTTCGAGTCCTATGAAGATTGTGATGAAATACCACCTTGCAAGGATGCGAGGGTTGATCCAAGTCAATGGGAAAAAATATGCAAGTACTAGAAGGACGAAGTGAAGGTTGTTTTTCTTCTTTGATCTCCAACTACTTCTTTAGTTTTCTACCTCAATTATTATTAATAGTTTGAAAATTACCATGTCTCTAACTCAATTATCAAACGAAATGTAGGCGGAATCTGCTCAGAACTCGTTGAATCAATTTTCCCACAGAAAAAGGAAGGATACCAAGATCCAGCTCAATTGGATAGAAAGTTTGAAATTTGAAAAGGAGGGAATTAGAGAGCAACTTAAGCTTGACCATGAGACATTCAAGGTAGATTTGGAAACAAAGATGAGAGCAGATTTCTGTCGTCAGGTGGAGAAGGAGATGAAGACATTTTTTTCCTAAATAGGTACCTGCATTGTCGGCCTTCAGCCTGCAACCCCATTTCCTCTCTCAGGTGTTTGCAACTCTTCACTTGGAATTTCATCGACTAGTAGGAAACCTCCCAAACGCTAATGCTTCAAACAGTTTGACTCAAACCTCACATTGATTCTCTTCTTATTTCACGTATACTCTGCATTTTGGTCATGACCATTTTAGTTAGTCAAGAAACGGTTATCATTTGTTTATAATTCTAGTGGTCATGACCATTATATCCCTTGCATGTTGTAGCACATGGTGTCCTTTTGGATGTTTCTATCGGTATGGACGTGTTGTAGATCTTTTTAGTATTCCTTCTGAAAATTTCAATGAGCATGGTTCTTTTTGTGCGGAAAATTGAACATGTTTGTGCCATGAATAGGATTTAATTCAATTTCTTTTTTTCCTTTTTCTAAAAATTTCTGTTTTGTAAAATTGAGATGATCTGTTTTTCTATTTTGGATTTATTTTGATTTCCTCTTGATCTTGGAGCTTAAAATTCTGATTCTGTGAGTATTATTCAGTGATTAAGTGAGTGTAATTTGTTCCTTGATTTTCATTCATTTTTTTTCTCTCTCTCTCTCAATTTCTTTTTCCTAAAATTTGGCGCACTTTGTTTTCTCTTCTTTTCTGGGATCAGCTTGTGATGTTACTCAAATTTTGGTTATTATACTAATAATTTTACCTTATGTTAGGTGTTAAGTTGTGATATTATTACTTCCTTTTTTTTTACTAGGCAAATTTTCTTCTCTCATTCTTCTCTAATTAAGTTTTCTTGATTTAGTGTGTTTTAATAAGTTATATATGAATTTTATCCCTTTAAATGTGTATATTTGCAACTTTTTATTTTTAACCCATTTCTAACTGATTTTCTTTTGTTTTCCCTTTTTCTTCCTCTTTTATTTTATAGCTTTAAAGAAATGATCAATGATTTGAGGATGCAATGAACTAAACAGTGAGAACAATAATAACGAGGGTTGAGATCCCCTTGTGTTCTTCTCAAACCTTGTTCTATTATAAAACTAATGCTTAACCTCTTTCTTGTTATACTTAGGAAGAGTTGTATATATCTTTGCTATCTATGTTTTGAAGTAGCAGTATGCCTTTGAGATGAAGATAGGAAGTAGAGATATACTATGATATTGATTCTCTTAAAAATTTGAAATGTTTTCCATCCTTACAAATTGTGGTATAATTTTGGTTTTGGTCCTCCAATTATTATTTTATAGTTAAACAATCTATGATTGATATAGCAACATGGAGGAAAGCTATGAGCTATATATTATGCCTCCATCTCAAGAGGATATAAGATAAATTCATGAGTCCAATGTATCTATGTTTTGAGTAGAAAATAAACACCTTCCAGGAAAAAGAATGAGCCTAATTGCCTCCATCTCAAGTGGCAATATTGGCTCATGTCTGCTAATATGAATTAACTTTGATTTCCAAATACTCTTTTTTGTTTTGTAATTGATGCATACTTTCAAATTTTAATACTAGTTTGCAGCATGATTCTTTCATATTCACTTGTTATAAATTTTTTTTTTCTCTTTCCTGGGAGTTTGAATTGAATAATGAGCTACCATGTGAGTTTTGAATTTTTATCTTGTTGGGAGATTTCACAACTAAAGTGATGGTTTGTTATCATTAGGTGGAAATGGAGTTTTTTTGAGTTAGTGCTTGTTGGATGTAGGAATTTGATTATTGTATATTTTGTTGGCTCTCGATGGAAATGTTGTTGGGTGTGGCTATGGAGCTCGGAAAATGTTCTATTTTCATGGGAGACTCTATCAAAATTTTTCTAAAAAATGTGAAGTGTAGTAAAAGAAAAAGAATGGTGTGATTTAATTATGATTTAACTATACATGATAAATGGTTACATTATTTATTATGAGACATAAAGAAGGATTGTAGAAAAACAATGTAATTATAATCAAAGATCAAGAACTGAAGGAAAAAAAAAATGAATCTTTCCATAGTTTACTTAATTCTATTAATTACTAAATATTTTTAAGAAATTATTTAATAAATAAAATTCTAGTAATGTATTCTTATTATTTTCATAAAATAGAAGGATGCAACAATATGAAGCACTTATATTGATCTTAAATTCCTATAAAAGAAAATTCAAAATTTTGTTTTTTTAATGTGACTCTGATCATGCTCTTAAATTGTTCTCGTGGTTTTATAATTTGTTTACTCTCTCATATGCCTTTTGGTTTTCATATGGGGTTAGCTCTATGCACTTGAACCTATATCCTCTCTACTCACTTTCAGCTTCTACTTATTTTGTTCTCTCTTGGTAGCTCCCCGCAAGAACTCCTTGGACTTCTCTTCTCCTCTTTGATCTTTCCCTTCTTAATTAGCTTACAACCTTTTACATCCATGTGCTTATATTTTCCTCCCTTTGGCTTCTATCCTTCCCCTCATTCTATTACACAACTACTGATTTTGAGCATTGTTTGGGAGACCTCTGCTTATTCCCCGGTTGTCTCCAAAACTCTTCATACATCCACTCAGATATTATCACTTGGGTTTTTTTATTCCATGCTAAGCCCTCATTACCTTGGACAGCTCCTGGGTGGTTCATCTATAGTTACAACTTAACCAAAATCAATCCCACATCTCAATTTTAACCGTAGACATTTGGACCCCCACGGTTACCTAGAAAGGAAAAAGTAGAAGAGAGGGTGTCAAAATTCTATTGACCTTATTGTTTTTTCCCATTTTTATTAGACAACACCTCATGAGCTCTATTTCTGCACCTTACTTTGCTTCTTTGGAGTGCTATCCCCTGAACAATGAGGTTGCTCTTGGCCTTTTAATTATATTTGGCAGGGTTACTTGGTTTATGGACTCTCATACCACTTTACTTTAATCATGGACAATCCTGCTGCTTTTGCATTCGCTTTGATGTTACTTCTACTTGGTGCTGATTTTTTTGCTTAAATTTGATCACACATGCATCATTTCCTCTTTCTTGGAGCTACTTCAGTATTTTGATTTGTTCGCTCTACAAGGGAAAATTTCTTGCAGATACTTGATTGGTTTTATAATTTGTTTACTCTCTCGTACGCCTTTGGATGCACACAATTTTTTGGATAGTTTACTGCTGAATACATCTTGGGCCTCTGTAAAGATTTGGATTCACTTCTTTGCTCCACAAATTTGAATTTTTGGACTTTCTCCGGTTTGTGCATATTTACTAGGGTTATGGATGGGTTTTTAGCCAATTTAATGGAACAAATTTGAATCAAAAAAATAATTCGATCCCATAAGTTTTTTTCAGCCATAACGATCACTTACAGTTTTACAGGTAACCAAACTGATCCAAATCATCAATTTCCAACCACTCACACTACAGAGCAATCACGTGACCAGCACATGAAGGATTACGAGGGACAATTCTGTCATCTCACTCAATTAGCGAAACAAAAAAAATCATGATGGCGGAAGCATTGTAGCTTCTTCCTATTGCTTCTGTAGCAACTTCTCCCTGAGCTTCCTCCTCCTTTCCTCCAAAGCATCCTCATCTTCTTCCTCAATATCCATCCTCTAGCTCTCCTCCTCAATCGTTGAAACAATCTCAGCCTGACGAATATGCCTATGATCAGCTCTAACCTCCTCCCGATTATCAATCCTATTCTCAGCCAATCGACGCAGCCTAGGATCATCTTTTCTTGCAACATTAGAATCTTCCCGACAAGGAAAAGCTTTCTCAAGGGCAACTGACCTCATCCTATTGTCCCCATCCTCATCGTTATCATCTGCCCACTCAGGAGCTTTTCCGGGCCAGTATCTTTTAACTTAGTTTGCCCAATTTTGCCCCTAAGCTTATCTCTTATAGCAATCACTGTGTCACTAACTCCAGCTGTTACAAACATGGCTGCAAATTAAGCTAGCTCTTCCAACCCCAAAAATTTCTATATATCCCCATAAAAACTTTCAACGTTTGGACCTAAAACAAATAAAACATCATTTTTTATTCAAAATGAAACAAGAAACCAAAAACAAAACATTGAAATCAGACAAGCAAATAAAGTCGGAATCCATCGTATGAAATAACTTAAAGTAACTCCTGCGAATAAAGAATTGAGCATGGGATAATTAGGGTATACAAAAACGGGAAGTGAACCATAGAATTCAATTGAAAAGTTGTCTTTTTCTATCTCTGAGACTCATCATCTATATCTCCGTGGGCTCAGGATGGTGGAGGAGAATAAATGTCACCAATTAGCAGCCAAAGCCAGTCCCAACCCAGTTCAGAATTCCTAATCCGAAGATGATCCACCCCCTCCCACTACAGTAAACGACGGAGAGGAGCTGAAATCTTACGATCCAGATACAGTACTGGAGTCAAAGAGGAGAAAAGGGTGCCCAAGTGTTCTAGACAAGTGCGAAGCCATCATCAAAAAGTGCTGCAATCCCAGCTTTTCATTTAGCTTTGACCCAAAATTTTGCAACGGCGCCACCACCCCCAGATGTCACACCCAAGTTTGGATCGTTTAATTTGGTAGCGGGGATGATAGCTGTCAGAATTAAAGAGAAGATTGGAGAAAAAAATTGAAGGAGGATGAGGAGAAGAAGAAACTCAAGTTTTGAGGAAACTTCCTGAAATTTCTGATGATAGAATTAGAACTACAGATTAGATGCAGGAACCAGAACTACAAAAAAATTTCTGTTACACCTTCGTATTAATTAGCCTTTACAAATAGCAAGACTATCTTTATACTCATAACTTGTTAATATAAATCTAAATATTTTTAATTCAATTCGATTAACCAATCAATGTTTTGGTTTTTAATCAACCAATTCAACTAAATCAATTTTTATAAGATTCAATCCAATTAATCTACTAAACTAATTGACTTTTATCGATTTTAAATGGATGATTTGAATTTATACACTCCTAATACATAATTGTGATATTTTTTTCTATTTGTACTCATTTAATATCCACTTACGTTTATTATAAGGAGAGAAAATAAACATTTCTATATCATTTAAGATTTTGTAATCGCTTTGTAAAATGACAACAAATGCCTAATATTATAACTGCACTTAAGACTTTAATTCGTGTAAGATGGTAACGTCTCATACTATGAAACAAAATAACTATGAATAATGAGGCAAATAATCTTTTTCTTCTTTAGTGCCTGCCCTTCCCCTAACAATTCCTATAATCCTCCCCTCGATAATCAACAATGATATCATACTTATCCTCCAAGTGTTGCTATTTATAACTAAACTAACAAGATTTGAAGGTAAATAATCATTACTGAATACTCTTGGTATGTCAAACTTTGAAGATATGAAGGTAAATAATCATTAACCTGGACATCAAGATGGAATCAAGAAAAAATCATGGCCACCTAACTTTCCTCTACATTCTCCAAAATTCAAATTTAAACATGAAATTCCAAATATCAATCTTCCTTTTTTAAATATTCACCTCTGTTAAAAGATTATACTTGATACAATTCACTCTCGTAACCAAATGAGACACATCATATTGTCTTAAGTAAACTCTTGGCCAGAGTACTTGTATAAATCATCATTGCTATAATTTTCCAAAGGCTGGATTTAATAATAATATGAGACAGGATCTAAAACCTTGAAAGATTTGTCGTCACAAGTTCATCAGCAAGTTGTTCATGTCTGCAGAATTTTGTCATGATTTCTGTTGTCCTGTACCTTGAAATTTTCTCCCAGCATCAACAGCTTCCCTGAAATGAACTGAAGCAGTTAATTTCTAAAGCTTCCCAATAGAAAATGCAGAAGCATCCGTGGAAAACTCTTAGCTCGATGACTCGGGTAGAGAACAAGCACTATTGGCACCATTTTAGCATAAAGAAAAGAAACATAAAAAATTCCAGAAGAAACTCTTGGCTGTTAGAATAGTTGTTATTGACACATAGGCAAAGAATGTCAAGGTCATTATTCCCTTTACTGTTCCCCCAATAAAGAAACTGCAATGTAATTATAAATAGAGAATCCAACTCAATTAATGTACTAAGCATCTGCACTTTACATCCAGTTTTCACTTCACTAAGTTTAGCTTCTCAACTCACTTCAGAAACAATTAGATATCTCAGGGATAAATTAATTCTTGGCATACTCAGTAGACCCAAAAAAAAAAACACGAGGTTCTTGGAGAAGACACAACTTCAAGTATAAATAAAATTCCAGAAATGCTGATCCAAGGGTGCTAAGATGGTATGCGGTATCCCCTGGAGTGTGCTATATTAGTACACCCGATGTAGATACAGTGACCCATATTTAGAAACCCAACATGATGGGCACAAAAAGTGTCAGGTGTAACCTAAGTTAGAATGCACAATATAAATAACTTTTACTCGTTATCCTCTCCCATATATAGCCACAAGGTCAGCACATTTGGGGCCCTGGATAAACTAAACATACCAAATTGTGGCTGGTAGGGAAAATCAGCAAAACCTTATCGATCCATGCTTTTTGACATGAGTATTGTTGAGAATCCCACATCGGGTTTGTATAAGGGCCAATTGTAGTATATAGGGCCTTGGGTAATCCTCCCCCCTTGAGCTAGCTTTTGGGGTTGAGTTAAGCCCAAGCCCATATTTTAACAAGTATGAACCAACATACGATGTCAGCTCAAGAACATCTAACAGTATAAAAGTAGTATAGGTACTCTCCCTCTCATTGTCCCAGGACACAAAATAGATGATAAGAGAAAAAGAGACCATAAGATAAAGGGGAAAGGGGGGGAGAAGTTGGAAGGCAACAGGATCAACACACAAAGTTTACTTGTTTATCAAGATAATGAGAGGCCGAAAACCAAGGATGATATAAGTGATTCAGCTACCTGAAAGCAGCCACGAGCTCCTTATTTTCTGGGTCAAGCTGAACACCCTCGTAGAAAGCATTCGCTGCTTCATCAAATCGCTGCAATGAATAATTTGGAAACATGAGAAACATGATTTGGATTTGTCTTTGCTGATTGTGAGTGGAAGCCTTGAATTGATGAAACGAGACATGCCTGCAATAAACGTAAAGCTGCACCTTCCCTGTAGCAAGCTTTAGCCCAATCAGGTCTCACCTCTCTACATGCCCTAGCATCAGATAATGCATGGTCTGCTTGGCCTAAGCGGATCCAACACAGGCTTCGATTTGAAAGCAAAGTGGCATCAGATTGGTCAAAATCAATAGCCTGCAGATTCAACAGAATAGTTGCAAAATAAATTAAGTACAACACCATATCTGGACTCTGATCTGAACAACCACAGCCAGTCAATTTTAGAATGAATTCATACTCATCACAGATAATATGCCCCAAAGCAATTATGCTGCACAATGTAATGATAGAGGTTACTGGAGAAACCAATCACAGAATAGGTTTCAAAGGAAGTCTTCAGCTATCTTTTCTGGCGAGCATTATAAAACATGGTGTACCTCAAACATTATTCTCCTTCAATTTTTTCTTTACATTAAAATGCCAAGAAAAAAGAATATCATATAATGTTCGCAACCAATTAGTGATCAAATTCACCAAATAATAATGGTGAAGCTATCCCTTGATCCAGTCTTCTGGTTGCTTTTCAGTTACCTCCAGACTTTTTTTCTTTCTCCATTTTCAATTTGGTTGAAGAAACTCCAGGTACAGGTACATGTGTACATTCCAACCTCTCTATAAATTTAAACTTTTAGGTGATGAAAATTTAATATAGCATAAGTAGGTGGTTGTGTTGAATCTCGTCTCTGCCCATTATGTTCCACATGTTAAGCCTATTATCAAAAATTATAGACAGCCACACATGAGGGAGCATGTTTCATGTTAAATGTGTAAATTTAATCTCTCTCAATGATCTTAAACTTTTAGATGAATTGAAATTTTAGCAGGTTCAATTTCATATGCTTTTAAAGGAGTTCTAAGAATAATTTTTAAAAACAAGCTTGTAAAAAAACAAAAATAGAGAAAGCACTAAGAGGATCCTACATGAGTTGAATGTAAGCGAACTAGTATACCTGAGTATAAGCATCTACAGCCACTAAAAAGTCGTTCCTCTTAAAAGCATCATCTCCACGTGCTTTTGCTTCGGATGCTTTCTTTTTTGCCTCTGGTGTAACCTGCAAAACCAAAAATTTATGTGTCACCTGCAAAACCAAAAATTTATGCACTACATCCGGAGAAACTTCTTTTTTCAATATTGATTACTTTCCTGCAGAGTAGAAGAATGATGATTGGATCAAAATGAGTGATGAGCTTTCTCATTTATAGACAAAACTAAAGATTGTACCCACTCAACTAGGTTTTGACTTATCCTTCCAAAAAAAATAGAAAAACAAAAAAAGCAAAAAGAAGAATAATCTTGTTTTTTGATCAAATTACAGTGCAGTAAAAATCAATGAGAATGACTATAGTAACAAGACAGTTAGGAATGTTGCATAGACATTCTTCTTCTAAATTATCTGTTAAAAAATCCAAATAACTAATTGTATAGCCCACTTTATTCCTCTTCTCTTTTAAGTTTACATTAGAAAGGCAGAGCAGGACTTCTACAGGGGCAGATAGATATACGGAGAACTTGGCAAAAGTATATGGACGTATCTTGCAAAAGATTTTAAAAAGCATCTATCAAGCAAAGTAGGCTTTTCTTATCTGAAAAAAAGAAAGTCCTTGCAGTAAAATGCTTGATTGACTTGGAAACAGCTCCCAAACATGCTCAATGTATGAAAGAGTGTGACTGCATTGTTAAAGATAGGTCAGGCATATGGTACGCTACTACAAGCAAAAAGACATTTGATTTGTTAGCCAGAAAGCAAGTTGTACCAGTGCCAACTTGATAAATGCTAGTAGGCATGCTCCAAGTTCTTCATTATATGTTTTTTTCTCCGATTGCTCCATTGTCTCATCATTATTCTGATCATCATCTCTTTAGGCAAAAAGTTGGTCTCATTGGTTGCATGAATAGAGTGCAAACATTCAAATTGGAGAAGATTAAAATTACAGAAATACTTATTTTTGACTTAACAAAAAAATATGGCCACTAAAGTCGACACTTTTTTTCAGTTTGACCATTACTTTGTTTTTTTAAAGAAAACAATTTAACCATTATACATCACATTTTTAGAAATTAATCATTTCAGGTGCTCAACTTGAATAATAGTTGCGATTATAATCTTCAGTTATAATGATAATTAGCTTTCCATGTCATTAAAAAACTTTCATATTAGTTAAGAGAATCTTCATCATTTTGTTATTTAATCGAACCACCATAGTGTGGCTAAATTATATTAAAAATACAATGTATAATGGGTAAATTGATTGGTAATAGAGAATTAAAAGTGTACTGCAGAAAACAAAAACGCAAGGATAAAATTTTCAATCCTTTAGCACTGGTTTGGTAAAAAACGCTAAAGGAGATTCCTCATTGGAATTGAAATAGGTTCCTATTAAGTTAGGATGCTTTTCCTACAAGTTCGGGATTTCATAAATTTAGAATTATATTCGGTTTTTTTTTTTTCTAAAAGATTTAGAATTATGTTTTCGACATGGTTTAGGATCTTTTATACTCTATATAAGGAGGTTCTTTGTAGACTTTATTTACACAAGATTTCAACTTTTAAAATTTGTCTAAGCATAGTTTGATATCCAACTCATCAACTATTTGGTGAGATGCCTAAGGGCCCTTGGTGAGATGCCTAAACCAATCCTTTGGTGAAATGCCTTCAAAATTCTATTTTCTATATTTTTTAGTTGCAAAAAGTCAAGCTAACTATGCTTGTCCCACCTCAATTGGTTTTGTAATTTAATGTCCAAACTAGCAAATAAATAAATAAATGAAAAGTGTAACTTCAATGGTCACTATTTTGGTCAGGCCTTTTTCTTCTTTTTCCTTTTATCCCCGCCCACACGCACCTCCCCCCATAGATACATGGCATGCCATAGTGCTGCGATTCAGTATTCAATGGTTTTATACCATAAAGGAGTGACTAGATTACACCTAAAAGAAAGAGGAAGAGCAATGGTTTTACATAGTTAGCAGTTTACACCGTAAAGAAACAAAGGGTACCTCAAATTAGCAACCACTTTCTTTTCATTGGCCTCTCACTACTCATCCTCAAAAAGTAATTTTTTCCTAAAATCCCTCCAGAACTCAGAATCTAAAATAACAACATATGATCCCACACTAGACATTAAACTACATACTTAAAATGTTTTAAATATAAATTCACTGCTTTATTAACTACAATTAGAAATTTATAAGACATATTGGACGCACTTAACTCCAAATCCCACATACAACCACAAAAAACGACAAATTTATGCAAATACTTTTAACCATTTTATTTCAACATAAACAAAAAACCTCAAAAGCTTACACTCTGAAGTTCTATATCATGATGCAAATTACTAAGCTTGTATTCTCGGTTGAGTACCATTTGAGGTAAATTTCCATATTCTTTCACCATTGACAGCATAATTTCCTACTTTACTTTTTTACTTTTCATGACTGGCATAAAGGTGTCAACTTTCCCTGAGGTTGGACTGTCTAAAGAGCTACCGCATCCGCTTAGTTGCCTACATTCTCTTTAACATTGAATCCAGAGTGACATTCTTGTTATCCCTGCTACACGTAGGCATCCAATTTGCACGAAGAGAATGCATTTAGATTAGTCCAAAGAAACTTTAGGCTCATCAGATGAATACCCTCATCCAAAAGTATGATACAGAACTCCAGTTATTGTTCTTTTCACATCTGTACTACTGTCATTTGTTGCAATAAAAATAGGCTTTCAAAACATTCTTTCCTTGTTCAATCAAGTCAGAACCCGTAATTTTTCATTGATGACCTATTCATGTCAAGGTATAGAGATCTGATCCTTACAGTGCCTCTGATATAGATGCGATGTGATGATTCCTTAATTTGACACTATTCTATTAAGGATATATTTTCTGTAGTATCTGTTTTTATATTTCGTATTAATTAAAGAACGTAAGGGAGATCACATGCTCATCTACTAGCCTGACCAGATCCTTGTGGAATTTAATTTGGAAACTAGAGATTCCACCAAAGGTGTAACACTTTCTCTGGACATTGAGTCACCAGTCATTGACTTGTAATTAGAATTTGTCCAGACGAAGAATTCTGAATCCTGATCAATGCCCAAAGAGCATGTAAGGATTCTAAAGATCAACTTCATGCTTTGCTTTCATGTAGAATATCAGAGTTGGTTGTGACTCATACCTTTCTTCAAGGACAGTTTGCCAGGTCTTGTTAGTTTGCTTAGCCTAGCAAAGTGACCTTTATTTCACATACCTTTTTTGTTGAGAAATTCTAGTTTGTTAGATTTCTGGTTATTTGTTTGGACTTTGATTACATTTTGTTTTATATTTAGAGCTATTTGGCATGTTGGAGACTTTATGGATGGATATTTTGTTTTGAGAGATACGGTAATGAATAAAGAGTATTTCATTTATTTTGATGTTTTGGACTGTAATATATCCTCATTTTTTTGGAGCTTGAGTTTTGGGTTTGCCTAATATGGATCGTGTACCTTCGAGAATGTGGTGAGACATTCATGCCTTCTCATTTATTAGCTAATGTTTTTGTTCTCTAGTTAGGGATACCTGGCCTGCTCATTCATTACCCCTTTTTTTTTTTTTTTGGTTCTCTAGTTAGGATACCTCGTAGTTTTATTCAGCTCCTAACTTTATAAAGGAAAGCTGAAACCTCGTGGTTAGATACCAAAAGCAAAGTGTTATTAGTAGCTCTAATCTAATTCAATGAAGTTGACTAAGAAGTATAGATGAACTCTGCCAGCTGCCTCTACAATCAAAGAATTTAAAAATGCACATGGAGAAACAGAATGTAAAAATGACCTCAAGCAAATTTTGATTTGAAATAGTAGTATCCTTTTGCTTGCTATCTTCCTTCAACATTCTTGTTTCTTCCTGCAATGGTCGCAACTGAAAATATTAAAATAAAAAGAGTGTAAAAGATTTGCAACACAACAAAAGTTCTGAGAAACAATAGAAGTAGAATTAATTGCTATCAGTATTTGTTAAAAATGGGCTTGCACATAACTCAACTCCAAAAGTTAGTTCAAGGGTGGAGGATTGCCCAAATCCATATATACTATAATTTACCCATACAAATATCCCAGGACTGGACATCCGGAGCTTGAAATTCAACAAATACGGGGCCCAACATCGGCAAATAAACAGGCTTGACTCTGATACCATGTTAAAAATAGGTTTAGGCCTAACTCAACTCCAAAAGCTAACCCAAAGGCGAGGATTGCCCGAGTCCATATATACCATAATTTGCCTTTACAAATATCCGATATGGAATTCTCAACAATATTTCAAAGGATCAAGGTAAGTATAGTAAAATTCAAGTAAATGAAAATAAACAAAAGAGACATGATTCCATGGTCAGAGGAGAAGTCTTAAGATCATCAACAATAACAAATTGCAATACTCTAAGGTAGATGAAAAGAAACTGGTCCAAACATAAAACAATGTGAATGAAATGAATGTGCAGGGATGCATACCTGCATTTTCTCATTGCCAGATTGCATGCCCTCAATTATTCCATCAACACTCCACTCTGGTACTGTTTGAATTCGTGATGTTACTGGAAAAAGAATCTCAATAACCTTTCTGTTGACTCTTAAAGCAGCAACCTGTATGGGTTTTAGGCCCTCCTGTTTAATGAAGATATTTAACACTGATTTTATATCATGCCACACACCATCAAGTAATGATTTCCAGGTTACAAAGCTTAATCCCTTTCAACTCTTCCTATCACAACATCTATGACATGGGTAAGCTGTCAACTAGATCAACAAATTATAACAGATATAGAAGGAAACAAAAAGAATTTTCTAATGGCCAGAAAGAAACCAATTAGGCTTGTCTGATTCAATCTCACAAGAAAATATCAGGTTGGCAGACAAAATAATTCAACTAAAAGTCACCACATTCCCATTTCTTCTTCAAACACAAACTCAGCTAACATTCACACTCTTAGGCAAAACAATTAGCAAATCATTCATGCCCTTTAAGAAAACCCTGTTGCCTATCCATGCCTGTTTTAAGGAGCTGTTCTGACTGATTAATGCAATTTCATGAACAAGAAACAGCTCATACAACATGTTTGCACTTCTTCACAAAGTAATAAGAAAAATGTGGCTGCCATGGTGTGTTCTCTAAAATGGTTGCAAGTTAGCAGTATTGCAGGATCACCTTCATTCAAAGCCATCATATTTAAGAAAGTAACTTTCACATTCTTGCTTTAGTTCACAAAAAAAAAGAATGCAGAAGCCCTGATAATTAAGGCAAATAATAGTGTAGTAAATATCATTTATGAGAGAACAGTTGATCCCTAAACTATTGTTAATCTATCTTCACTTGGTTTGTGATATGATGCCTGATGTAGAGGATTGTGCTTAAAGATTATCACATAATTTATATTGAAGTTAGCAACTTTCTGTCTCGTTCTTCAAAACTACCCCAGCCTAATTTGCATCAAGTATAAACAGAAGTCCAAGTTAATTAAAATGAAGGATAACGGAATACTTAGAAGAATTATGTTTCTTTTACTATACTTATTTTGTTTAAAGCCCCAAGTGGTGTCGATTTATCAACTTTTCACTTTTCATGTTCTTCACTTTCTTTGATTGGATAATGATATCTTCAACACAATAAACTTAGACTATGGGTTTGATAATAGTCTGATTCGATATTAACAACTAAGAGTCTAGTATATACCAGTGTGATTTGATTGGTCAATCTGGCTGATTGATTTGAGTACTGGTTTTGGTAACCTAAAGTTATATAAATACGTTTTACTCGATGAATAATAAACACAAAAATTTCCCTAAACCTTTAACTTCTTTACATGAAATTAGAGCCCCTAGGGGGTTGTTTCGTCTTTCCTTGCACCACCACAAGGCCACAAAGAAACCATCTAATCCTGATGTTTGACCTCCAGAAAACCCCCAAGTGAGGCCCACACACGGCCAGAATCAGCACACGTTCACTCTAGAACCGAGCGAAGACATGTAACAAAACCGTTTTTGCTAGGCTCATGCAGACACAATCTTCAATCTTGTGGAGTTTGTTTTCAGGCTCTATAGCTCATTCTTGTTGGTCTTTGTGGTCCATTTTTTTGTTCTTCGGTGGCTAACTTATCAGTTTGTTAGGAATTTTGAGGTTTTAGTGTGGTAACCTTTTTCATTGAGATGCTTTTGGTGAGAGTTCTTTCAGCACTTTGATTTAACTATACCCGTGTGTTCAACTTCCAACTCTGCGTATATTATTTCTTTTCAATCAGAATTTTAGCTATTCTAACTTGTAGTGATTTAAAGTCATCTGTGTTTTGGTGTTTTTTGGGTGCTTTGTTATTGGGGCTATTGATACTTTTGGATATCTTTGTTTGAATTCACTAAGAATAACAGATCCCTAATATGTCCTGACAGATGAGTTTGCTAAGTACTCTATCGAAGGTCATTAACTACTTCGAAAAGCTTCATAGCTGTTATGGACAAATCAAGTAACTAATAGCTTGTCTAGTTTCGTCCTCAACCCAATAGGTTGTTAAATTAGGTGCCACGTATTATATGACAAGTAATCAAAATCTTTTTACTACCTTCCACCTTATAAAACAGTCTCAAGTCATCACTAATGCGTTTGCTACATGTGTTCTAGCACTGTCAATCCAACTCCCTTTTATTTCTTTAACCTCAATCTTAAGTTTGCCAAAACATAAGTTCAAAATAATTGTTCACAGGAAACTCTTCTTCCCAAATAAAAGATACGAAAAATATATTTAATCAATTTAAAATAGTGGAATACCAGATTTCCATAGAGAAATCCTTCAATTCTTTCATTTGAGGTGAGAACACCTATGGAGAAGGATATTAGGTTTGATCTCATATCAAATGAGCTTTTTCTACAAAAACTTGATTAATTTGATTGATGATTGTCGAAGGATTCAACCCCCTCTTTTCTATGATTTATTTGGATATTGACTCTGATAATAGTTTCCTCAATGAATAATTTACAACAGAAATTTCCCAAAGCTTTTATCTTCTTTACAATTCCAACGTACCTCATCAATCGCATTGGGATCAGCTCCAGCTTCTAGTAAGCAGTGAATGATTTCAGGTATACCATTATCAGCAGCAATGTGCAATGGGGTCGCTCCACCAGCAGTAACGTTAACTTTAGCACCAGCCTGCATAAAGGAGAAGCACACTTCAGAAAATGAAGTACAGCAACAGGGAAATTTTAGAAACAAGAAACACATCTAAGTCACTCTGTCAAGAAGATAGCAATTGAGATCAGGTAACATTTTTGCAAGCATCAATGCAAGAACACAAGTAAAATAAACAAATAATTTCTATTATGACTAATAGAACAAAATACATCAAAGGAGATCTGATAAGGGAATCAGGAATCAAGTTAAACATGCACTTCAGGTCAATAACATCAATTGAGGTCACAAAAAATAACCTCAATGTTTTAGCTGTAACTTTAGGCAGTTACCGGATTAAAATAGCCCAGCTTTGTGAATTACCCAAAAAAAAAGTGTGGCACCTGAATCAATAACTCTAGACATAGCAGTGAACCAGCTGCAACAGCTGACATCAGAGGAGTTATGTCGTCTTCAGTTTTTATATTGGGCTGGAAAGAAAGGAAAAAAGTCAAACAACAAATAAATAAATACAGAATCAAAAAAACACAAATTAGCATTAAAAGAAGAAAACATGCATATCTTTTTCATTTCTTCTGCTCATGTTCTCCATGGGCAAGAAAAAGATGGAACATCAAAATTTTTAACTAGATTTAGCACCAGGTATTATAGAAATTAGAACAAACCACCAATACTAGAAAGGTAAATCTCCTTTATTCTACTTTTATTGCTCAATTTTTCAGGGTCAAGATCATCACTAAGAGTACATAACCATGTCCCAACTACCTTTCAGCAATCTGCATAATAGAAATAACTATACTTTATGTTCCCATGTCAACAAGACAGACATCGCTTCACCTACGGAATTAAGTTACTACTTTGTTGTACAGAGCCAGCACCTAGCCCATTAGGTCCATGTCTGTGCTGGATAAGCACAATGGCTTAGATATGGACAACCAAGGTCTTTTAAGAAATTTAAGATACCCAACCTCTTTGTTTCAGCGTACAACTACAATATAATCCAACCATATACCAAAGCCAATACACAATCAATTAGAGAAGCAGAACTAGAAATAATAATCATTATTCATCTACTTCAATTCAACAAGACATTCTTTATCTCATTTAATCATTGTCTCTACTAACCATATTACTCTACAAATTGCATAAATTCCAAGCGCACATACCTGAATCTCACCAATATTAATAGTAATTTAAAAAATAAAAATAAAGCTACTGCAGATTGCATATTAAAGTCAGCATTTGGGACAAATAGTGAAGTGGAGCAACATCTCTTTTACCTTTTACAAGCTCAATTTAATCCCACTGAAGAGAAAAAAGGAATTGCAGTTGAATAGAGCATAGCTGACAGAGTAATATGGACACAAAGAAATTTGGCATTTGAATCAGAAGCAGACAGTTACTGGCTTGACAAAGCTAAAGACAATTTTCTAGTTAAAGGTATCATGAACAATGGATACAATTCGTAATGCCCATACTTATCTTTAGGTAGTCCAGAGTTCCCGAGGGCTACAGAAACTAAAATTCATGTGTATGCATTTTAAATAGGATAATAATTGATTGTTGTTATATTTCATTTCAATTCAATTCTCTATACCTTAAACAGATAGAGAGGGATTACAAATTATACTAATACATGCTCATTGGGCCAAGCACAAGTTTTTCAATAAGAGACTCAACACGTGAATAAATAATACAATAATGAGCAGCAGGATCTCCACTCTGCTCTAATGACTTTTAGAGGATTAAATTTATACACTGAACAATTTTCTGAATCTTAGATTTAGAGAGTACCTATCACCTATTCTGGTATCCTATACATATATATATGTATACATATAAATAAAATTCTATTAGAATTATAAGAGAAATGGTAAGAGAGATTCTTAGCCTCTCCAAACCCTAAAACCTAAAATTCTACATGGTTTCAAGGTGAGTTTTTAACTAGTTTATTACCTTCTGAGGTGGGTTTTTTTTAAAAAAAAAAAGTTTATCCCACTGTAATTTGTAATTTGGGTTTGTTTTGTTACCTTTTCAGGTGAGTATAGCCCTCTGCAACTTAGGATTTATTTTGTTGTCTTTTCAAGGTTGAGTTTTTCCTCCATGTTTAAAGAGGTCGACTTTTCTCTCTTCTTACATCCTCTTATTTTAGGTTGAGTATTCTCCCCCGGGAGCCGAGCCTATATTTACAGCAGTAGAGGGTTTGCTGCCTATCAGACATCAAGTATTTCCTCCATCCGTAGCTACCTAGGGCTTTTCTGCCATTGTTTTGTCTTTCCAGAGGTTGAGTTTCCTCGTCCTCTTTTGTCACTACCGTCACCATCAGAATCCATTGACCACCAGCAGAAGAGAGTGACCACAGGTGCTTACACCAGGTCATGCGACCATTGACCACCAGCAGCCTAGAGTGACCACACGTGCTGACAACAGTTCATGCAGTTTTCCACATGCTGGCGCTTGAGCCCTCTCCGATGACTTGGTGTGGTTTTTTGTCAGTTTTTCTCTGTTGTATTTCGCTGGTGGTTTACCATGTTTATTGAGTTTCCTGATCTAGATGCTATGAGCACCGGTGGCTCCTTGACTTCGGAAGAAATTTGAAATCTCCATCCAACAGCCAGTGTGCGTAAGCCATTTGTTATGCACACTCACCTTTCTCGGAGACTCCTACGTTAATCCGTTTATGTTTTCATACATTAGTTTGCAAGTTGGATGCATGGGACATCTCTATACACCAACTTGAAGGAGAGTGTTACCATCATGTTAGCTACCATACTTCAGATAAATTATAATTGATTGTCTAGATCTCAAATTGATTTAGTAGTTACCTACCTGATATAGTTACTTAGATTTATATATATAATTCTATGATAACAATAAGAGAATAATAAAAGAGAAAGATTTATTCTTTACAAAATCTAAAATTCTACAGTCTAATTCAAAAACTTTAGAACATGGACAATCCAGCATGTACAGTATAATTCTATATTATGTCCTAAACTAGTTTCTCCTTAAATGCCCTTATAACATGACCAAACAACAATCATAGCTTTATTATTGCAGATCCATCTGGTATTATCCAAGAGAAATTTGAAGATAAAAAATAATTATTTAGAATGAGAAAATTTGGAACTTCTGATTAAAGGTCATAGCATGTAAACACAGGAAAGTACACACAGTGCAAAGAGAAAAATAAGACAAGGGAGGAACAAGGAATTTTTGGAAGATTGGGTGAAAAACATAAACCGCTTTTATAGAACTCATTACACATCCTAAATCCCAAAGACAAACTAGGTGCAAGGAAAATAATTTTAAAAAAAAAAAAAAAAGAATATGAACTTAAAGACTGAGAAAAAGAATGGAAAAAAATACATTAGCATGATGTTCTAGCAGTATTTTAACAGCATCTTGCTGACCATGACCAGCAGCCCAAATAAGTGGTGTACCAGCATCACTTCGTAGATCGACATCCACCCCTTTTGAAAGTAAGAATTTCAGCAACTCAATATCTCCTGCAAGAAAAGAATGTTCTGTCAACAGGAGTGTGGAATGAAAGTCAACCAGCAATAACGAATGTTATAAAGATTAGATACATTTTCCAGTGCTAAAAATTCATCCCAATTCTAGTTCTGCAATTCCTAGGTGAGCTCAGAAGCTCCCATTACAAGGATTAATGTAATAAGAGACATTGGATGTCTCCCAAGTGACATGGAAATAAAGTATCGGCAATCATTTCCCCTAGAAAATCCATAGCATGTCAGGAAAAAGATGATCAGAAACCCAAGATTCTCTCACTACATTAGAAGTAATCTAAGCCAGCCTCCTGCCTCACCTAGGAGTGTTCAAGAGAACCGAAAAATCGACCAAACCGACCGATCCAAACCAATCCAAACTGAATGCTTGATTTTAGGTTTGAATTGGTTTGGTTTTAAAAATCTCTGAACCTGAGAAAAATGGTTTGGTTTTGAAAATTTTCACTTTCAAACCGAAATATATATTTTTATACATACATATATTCTATTTTCAATTTTTTACTTTACCTTGTACAAAAGAAACTATAATTTCAACACGGTTTTGAGCGTTCCAACCGTTACCATAACGGAATTCTTGCTCCACTTGATTGGCTGCATGAGCACTGTAGCAACAATTCCGTTACGGTAACGGTTGGAGCGGGCATTAAGGTGCGCTCCAGAGCGCGCCTTAGCAAAACCGAATTTCAACATATATTCATTATTTATCTCTAATCTCTTAATCTATATTGTAAATATTAAACCATTCTTTAATTTATATTGATCATTTCTCATTTAATAAGATTATTCTTTTATTTTCAAAACTATTTATTAATAGTTAATATAACTAAACTTACTAAGATGGATCTAAATAAAAATGATAACTATAACATTTACATAACCTTTAAAACACTAATAAAATTTAATTAAGATGTATTTGAATAAAAATTATAATTATAATATCTATTTGTATCTTAAAAAGACTATTAAAATTTTATAATTTAGATTGATTTGTGTTATATTCACTTTATAATATTCTATCATTGAAAATTATGTGTAATGTATTTTCTTTGTACAATTTATCAAAATAGAAAAAAAGAAAAAACATAAAATTAACCAAACCAAACCAAATCAAATGGAATACAAACCGAACCAACAGTTTGAGACTTTGAATGGTTTGATTTTGATTTCAAATTTTCCACACCAAAATATTTGGTTCAGTTTGAAAAACTCTCAAAACCAAACCGATCCAAACCATGAACCCCCTCATTCTTGTCTACTTTTCGAGTCATTTGAATATCTCAAGGGAACCCTGTGCTTAATAACAAGAAACACAAGAGGAATAAGTTCACACGTGTCACACGCACATTTCTACAGGAATTATTTGTGCATGAACTAAATAGCTTAGAAGTGCCATAAGAAAAATGCCAGAGCTTACAGGAAAAATATAAGAGTATTATTGTAGCAGATAAACCATGACTTATTATTATTATTGGATGCATCTTCTTATGACCTCCCTGAACAAAGGAAAAGAGGTTCCACCACAATAGATATCTTAAGAAATATCTTCAGATAATGCGTTCATCAACAATTTTAGTTATCTTTAAGCAAAATTTATGCAAGAATCTCAAGATGACAAGATCGTTGATCACAAAAAGAAATTCCAGATCAAATCAATTTTGCATAAACAATCATACCCATGTTACTAGGAACCAAAATTTTTATAAAGTTGCAGAAAAATGTATATTTCAAATGGCATGATCCATTAATCATTCAAGTTTACTTTTGCATTCAAAAACTGAAGTGAGGCAAAAATGTAGATCCTCCAGCATATAGGATTTACTGGAATTTTATGATCAACTTGGTTTCACCTATACCTACATCAACCAAGTAGGAATTTTACTGTGACACTTGTGGATTGAAGGAATTGAAAGGAAAGTAGAGGAGAGCATAGGATTAAGCTTTAGGTGAACTACATTTTTGTTAAGGGAAAGAGAGGATGTAAAAGTCACATAAAATCTCAAACATTTTATTAATAAGGACCACATATACAAACTTATATTACCATACCCATAACAACTTATAACTAGGAAGCCTATTGCCAAATCCTTAACCATATATAATTTAGGAAACCTTAACCTACTAGAACAAAGATATTCTTATAATATAATCCTTATACAAATATATGTCTTGATAGAGGAAAAGCAGGGAAATTAGGGGTTTGCATTATTTAAACCCATAAGTAGGTTTAATTAAAAGGTATTGGAATATGATGATTGCTTTCTCATACAATTGGAAATGAACTTCAACAAGTAAACAACTGATATTCATATCATAATTAACCTCTCCCTCACCCTCTATATTTGCCCAGTCCAAAATGGAAAAGAGCTAAAAAGAATATATCTAAGATGCATCATGAGTAAATCAGAGACTTTTATTAAGTTATTCCTCCAACTGGGATTAGTACATGATTCCCAAAAATTCAGATATCCAGGTATGACTGCGATAAAGCCAATTAACCATCAATGACCATATGGGAGAGTTATGCAGAAATTAAAGCTTTTATCAAAATATTCCAGCTCAAGCTTAATTATGCCTTATTTCAAGATTGATACAATGAGCTCACATTGAATTCATGTCTTACTTCATATACTTTTTTCTTTTTTCTGTTTTTTTTTTTTTTTTTGCTAGATTTCAATTGTTAAAGAAATGCCCAAAGATTGAATTTAATGCTATTCAACCATACGATTAACTACGTCTTTGTCACATACATTATAGCTACAATGCAGCTGTTAAAACATTGACTTAAAACCTCATGAAATGGACTGGAATTATCCAAAAACTTTAGATTTAATAATCATTGGTTTCAAATTGTATCTTAAATTATAAGTACTACTAAGACTAGAAACTAAATGAACTCATATCTACCGAAACTCAAATTGAACTCAAGGGACTCATTGGATTGAGATGGAAGACAAATTTTCGAGTAATGTTGCAAAATTTGCAAACCCACGTGGTAACTAAACAAAACCTAACTCCATCAGCAAACACACAAGAAGAAAGTATCTTTCCGCAAAAATTAGCACAAATTTAGTTTGTGTAAAGCAACATTCTGGCCAAGGCTTTCCATAATATTCCAAAAACCACTAGACAATAACAGCATAAGAAAATTTAGAGAAGCGTAATCCAAAGATTTCATTAGCTGTGCATTTTCCTTCATTCTTTGTGCATTTTCCTTCATTCTTTGTGATACACAATGACAAACATTCTGCTGATTGGTACAACAAACAAGGCAAAAATTCAGCACACCTATTCCTGATGAATGATGCAAAGCTGTAGATCCTAATTCACTGGGAGTTGCTGGGTCAGCACCACAATCATAAAGGTATTTTGCAGTGGCAGTGTGTCCCTGTCGAGCAGCATGCAGCAGAGGAGTCTCACCTAGAAGATAAACAAAGGCATGATCATATTAGACATTCTTAGACAGCCAATAAACCAACACTTACGGCAGATACTATACATACAGACAGATTTTAGGGGTCCACAAAACTTTAGTGATGAACTTTCTGCAGTCCAAGTTAAATGTGATTGCCACCATATTTAACATAGGAAAGATAAACAGTATCAGAGTCATACAATCAATAAAAGTTTGAAAGGTAAGAGCTGGGAGAATTGAAAACATAATAATAGCTCAACTATTTTCTATAATGAATATAAACTGCCCAAGTGTGGTGTTGGGCATCAAAGGGAATGTGATACATCAGCAATAAGAAAAGTTGGTGTCAAATATTACTTATCCAGGCAGAATAATATAACCAAAATTTATGTTCGGACTGAAGGTGAACACACATGTTTTTACACTTAAAACAATAATTCAGAAAAAGAGGAGAAAAACAACACGATGTTTATATTCCTATCAAGAGGTAAAAAACACCCCAAGTGCATTACCAAATAAGAATTTAGATTCAGTTAATCAGCACAAAATTACACATAAAAGGCATTAGTTTGGACCAAGAGCTCCACCAAATTAGGAGGAAGACTCTAATGGAATGTGGAAATTATTTGGAAATTAGGAAACAGATGATTAATCATTGTTATAGATAATCCTCAAAGAAATAAACTGAAAACTACACAAGGTCTACACCCTTCCAATCTTGCTGTAGATCAATTAATGTATCTCATAGAACTCGAATCCCTATCTCACAGAGGGATTAAAAATATAATAAAAGGATAAATAACTTTGTCCAAGAGTAACAGGAAATTGAATCTTTCCATAGACCTTGTAACTCCTTCAAACCAAAATGTGCAACACATTGAAATGAGTTTCTGCCTCCCCAACTCTTGCCAAAGTCACCGAACTTATGTGCCAGAAGTCCAGAACTGTACTAGGGGACACCCAATTCTCATCAAACAATGTGCAGAAATTCTCCCAAAGCTTACTTCTTGTGTGAGAGCAAAGGAACGGGTGATTTTTAGTTTTATGAGTGGGCTTGCATGGAAAGACACATTGTGAAGAGCTTTACATGGCCTTCTAACTTGAAGCAAATCATTGCTATTGATTCTATTATGAACCATAGTCAAAGTGAACACTATACTTTTTTGAGGGAGCCTTAGCATTCTAGATTACTTTCTCCAAATAATATGGTCGACTAACACCCAAAAAAGACAAGTATTTTTTCAAAGAAAAGAATAAAGAATAATTGACTAACCATGATTAAGAATCCCAATAAGGAGGATTAAGGGTTTAAAAAAAAGGATTGATTCATAAGATCTAAATCCTTGAATTGAGGTTTATTTAAGATAATTTAACTTGAAGCATAGACTACTCAAAAGTAGCTCCATATGAGTTACTTCTCACTTACTATCTAGCCTCCCAGATGAGATTTTCATCAGAGGAATTAGCTATTGTGAAAATAATAGGTTCTAGGGATATATTACAATATCCCATCAGTTTGCAAAGACTAGATAAAGAAACATGCTTTGCTTTTCATTTGTATAGCTCTTAATCCCTAAATACTATAACTAAAAAAGGAAGAGAAGTTATCAAGCACAAGATTCTTTCCATGCACGGATTAGGAAATACGGTAGAAAAAAAAAAAAAAGAAAGAAAGAAAGAAAGATTTCAATTGAAACCATTTATAGAAAAAATAAGTTAAAAAAAAGGGGAAAAAATTACCATCATCATCTTTTGTATTGACATCAAGTTTCAGCTCCTCTACCATATACTTGCACATCTCTGCCTGTCCCTCCCTCGCAGCAAAATGGAGAGCCCCTCTCTTATTAGCATCTTTAACATCTGCTACTGTTTGAGCCAGCCCCTTTCCTTCATCAAGTTGTTTAGCAAATTCTATACATGTTAAGGAAAGATTTCTCAGTCAAAATCATAGAAAACCCCAACCGAACAATGAAAAACAAAACAAAAGTAATTAGTAAGTACTTTAGTTGAAGTGCAAACTTACTCTTAAAGTCGTTCAGATTTCCAGTAAGTGCAGCATTTAGAAAATGTTGAACCTTTTGTCTCACTGAACATCAAAAAGGGTAACAGCAAAGAAACACATAAATAAAACCCCATCAAAATCAATGAATGATAATAGCATCTAAACATAAAATCATATCTGTTTTTTGGAAAATTTTTAGGAACCTGCAAGAGCATCGGATGCATTGGGAGTTCCCATGTCGGTATTGTCAGAGAGAACCAGGATTCCAGAACCCCTTTTAAACCCTTAAAACAAGAAAGAGAAGATATTATATTCTGTAAGTCTGTAATGCTACTATTAAAAAATTAAATAAATTCTTCTTAAAAAAAATATATATTAGATATACAGTAATAGCATAACAATATATTCATGTCATTCTCTTTTATATTAATAAAATATTAATATGAAATCTTATTTGTAGTTTTTTAATTAATATGAAACCTTTCTTGAAACAGCTTTCCATGCCTTGGAGTAGTATTCTAATTCCGAGTGCTCTCCGATAATGAACATCTTCATCTATATGTTTGACAAAATCTTTCTTCATATCCAATGTCTTCATTGCAAAACTTTCCACTTTCCCCAATTGAATAAAATGATATGAGTTGTATCCTTCATCTTGATAGAAATCAGGGCCGGCAGATAGAAATTTAAGAACCAAGACATCTTGCGGTGTAATCGTGGGATAAAGCATATAACAGTCTTTAAATCCCTCCTTAAACCAAATTGGTAGGGCACTGACCTCCGAGAAATTAGATGAAGTCATGAATATCGAATTGATGACTCAAAAATTAGACCAATATCGAATTTTATTTGAGTCAGAATCTTCTAGATAATTTATTTTAGGATAAATCTCAGAAAAATCTAAATATCGATTCTCTATATTTTTAAGAGAGTATAATTCTCTAATAATCTCACTGTGTCTACCTAATGGCAAAATATCATGATTTTTCATAGGAATATCAGTAGGAATCTTCGTCCTTTGAGGATATAGAGAAATATCCTCTGTCTTACCCTTATCTTTGCTTGCTGGGTTTGAACATTCTTCAGTATCTGGAATCTCAATCTTTTGTAGTTCTATCTTTTTTAGTAAATTATCTGCAACTTCTTTGGCAACTGAGTAGTTACCTATCTTTGCCATTATCATGGAACATTCTGCCTTAAGTAGGCTTTCAATCTCTTATGCACTTTGATAGTGCACAATCTCATTGATTTTAGTAATATTATGCTTTATCGATTGGATTTGGCCATCCATCTCATTAATCATATGTATGATCTTTTTCATCAGATCTGTCATTTCTGGTCAGAAAATTTGTTAAAACATTTTTGTCAGATTTAATAATTTCAATATCAAATGAATATTCAGATAATAACATCTGTCATCTAATATATCTTTTATACTCAGTTTAGAAGGTAAATTATTCTGAATAAATGCCTTAACCTATGTATTATCAATTCTTAATTTGAATCTCTTAGGTAGTAAGAAATAATACAGTTTTTGAGAACTTTTGAATACAGTTAAGAGTTCTTTTTCATTTATATGATATCTAGTCTGTGTGTCTGAAAATGTTTTAGAACAATATCTACAAATCTCTTCTTGTGGGGAGTCTATTTTTAGAATTCCGCTCCATCCATGCTCAGAAGCATCCGTTTCTAATATTAAATTATCACTATCTTTTGGTAATTGTAATTTGGGCAAATCTTTACACTTTGATTTTATCTTTCATTTCTAACTTGGCTTCTATCTTACTTTTTTCCCAAAATTGAAGTGGGTTATCTAAAAAATATTCTTCCAATCTATGTTTTATTCTTTCTATCTCATGCTCCTGTTTTTTAAACATAATCTGGTATTGTAATAACGATGTTCCTTTGGGCAAAATCGATTTTTCTTTGTACCCTATATCACCACGCTTGGCTGTGCGGGGTTGAAATTTAATAGGAAAATCCTTTTGATATGCATTTCATAATCATTTTACTGCTATCAAATGTTTACATAGTGTCTTAAAGATTACCTGATATAAAGTAGTATCAGATGTAATCTTATGAAATAACTGTAAGAAATTGTTTCCTAGTAGAATGTCTGTTCCTATATTGTAGAAATCAAACGGAGGACATTTTATCAAAAATGATCCTATTAAGATTATGGGTCTTTCTATTAATTTATCTAGACTTATATAACATTATTAGAAATATCTCTACCCTTAATAGATTTTAAATCTTATTTGTATTCCTTGGGAAAACAATCTGATTTACATAAACATGATTTTGCTCCACAATTATATAGGCAGCAAAATATTCGACTCTATAATCTTTATATGTAATTCCAATAGGTATGTAAATACTATAAGGACTAGACATCTTGGAATATAAATCATTTTATCCCTATATGTAATCTTTAATCCATAAGATGTTATCTGATAAGGTTTTATTTTATCTAGGAAAGTTATTCCTAACATGATTTCTAAAGTATCATTAAATCCTTCATTTTCTATTAACAATCTTACTGAAATAATTTCATTCCAAATCTCAAAATCGTTTCGATAGCTTCATTTATCTCATGTATTTCTCCATTAAAATTTGTATATTGATGGGTATCTTGTAATCTAAATTTGTGTAATTTATCACATAAAAATGTTCATATCTCCTATAATAAAATTCCATTTTATAATAATAGCTATGCTCGTTATAAGATTTGGCTGCTATATTCCAATCATGACAAACCATGCTAAAATGTTTTCTATCATCTCGGATTAGTATGGAAGCTATGGTTTCCAATATATCATTTGGTAATTTAGAAAAATCTCTTTCATGTTCAGAAATCATATTTCTTTAAATTTAAAATTTTATGTTGACAGTATAGAAAATCTCGTTTTTCTTTCTTAATCTTTTCTTTATGTTTTTGTATAAAATCTTTGCATATATATGTCTGATGCAATTTATATGATCTTACAGCGTTATCCCAATTATGGCATATAAGCTGAAAAGATTGTCTATCGATGACGAATAATTTATTGATTATTTATTCCAAAATATCTGGATGTAGTTTAGAAAAATCTTTTGCGGGCTTCATGCATTCTTTTTTCATTCATTTAAATTATTATTATTATTATTATTATTTTGTAAATAATATACAGGCATAAGTTATAAACAGTAATAGGAGTAACAGTAATATTATTTGTATATTGATGGGTATCTTGTAATTAGTATCTTTTATACTAATAAAATATTAACATAAAATCTTATTTGTAGTTTTTTAATTAGTATCTTTTAATATATTTTATATGTTAAAATCTAAATCAATAAACTAAACCAGGAAATTTGTTTTTTTATGGATACGTATTAAATTTCTATTGGAATAACATAGAGTTATACCTTCCGTTATTGAATGCAAGTCACTAGTCGTTATTTTAAAAAAAAAATTAAAATAATTTTTTTAAAATACCCTTATTTATAGTTTTTTAATTAGTATCTTTTAATATATTTTATATGTTAAAATCTAAATCAATAAACTAAACCAGGAAATTTGTT
>JAOXNR010000028.1:16629569-16650105 GCA_028571225.1 Parsonsia alboflavescens
TAAATTTCTATTGGAATAACATAGAGTTATACCTTCCGTTATTGAATGCAAGTCACTAGTCGTTATTTTAAAAAAAATTAAAATAATTTTTTTAAAATACCCTTATTTATATTCTAATCAAAGTAACCATAATATCTAAGGTGAAGAAAATGTCAAGGGTTAATATAGTAAAAAATCAATAAAATACCTGATAAACTAACAACAACAAAAGTTGTTAAAATGATTTATAAATAGTGACAGGTGGAGTATTTTATAAATTAAGCAATAAAAAGATAAACTAAACTCTAGGAATACTTCATTAAATTTTTTCTTAAAAAAAAAGGACAATTGACTTAATAATTGACCATTAAAGACTTAAGCGAAAGCTTTGTAGCTGCTTATAACATTATTATTATTATTATTATTATATAGGTACGACCATGGTATGCATAGTGCATTTTATAAGAAGTTTGTATCAAAGGTTTGAGCTAACTATTTAAAAGAAATAAATATGGTTTTAGTCAATTTGGTCTCATAAGTTTGGACCAATCCCTAAAGTTTTTTTTTTTTTTGCCATAACTGTCCCTCATGTTTTTATGGGTAGCCAGAATAGTCTAAACCACCAATTTCCGGCCCCACATGGAGGTATGAGGATAAAATCGTCATTCCACCATAAAACAACATTGTTTTCCTTTGAAGCTGGGTTTTTTTTATTAAAAAAAAAAAAAACCCCTGGACCGCAAAAGGATGAACTCTTCCTTGCTGCCAACATAAATTTCTCGCTATATAATTTGATTGTGAAAACCGACTAATGATACATTGATAATCCTTGTCTTCTTGAGGTTCAAATTGAACTCCTACATATTCCCATCTCTTAATCGATGTACATATAGCCAGATTCAAATAATCTTGCATTTTTCGGATTCACACATTGCCACTGTAACTATGGTGAAGTTAACAATGGCAAACCTAGGAAGGGGCAGACTCATTCTAGGCCTCATATTCACCTCAATGTATGCAGCAAATGCCCTTTTTATGTTGGGACTTGATTTTGCTCTGGTGATGTCCATGAAATGCTTCCATATGAACACCAAAACGGTTTCCAATTGAGCCAGATTATCACAATCAAATTATATAGCTAGAAAATTCATGCCGACGGAGAGTATGAGTTCATTGCCGGAAAGTGAAGCTTTTAGCTATATAGATTTTTTTTTTAACTCAGTTTCAAAGGAAAACAACGTCATTTCATAATGGAATGAGTATTTTACCCCTCACACTGCCATATGGGTGACCTAAAATTGGTGGTTTAGACCATTCCGCCTACCCTTAAAAAAGTGAGGGATAGTTATGGCAGAAAAAAAAAAAAAAAAAACTTAAGGGACCAAACTGTTTTTTTTCCCAAACTTGTGAGATCAAATCGGATAAAAATCCTAAATAAATATAAAATACTTTTTAAAAAATATTTGTTAGATATTTTTTATAAATAAAACTAGATAAACTAAATCTTAGGTGTGATTGATAAAAAAAAAAATCTAAAAAATTGGATTGTGTGACTTGAACTATGGAATGTATCGTGAAGTTTCTAACGGACAACTAAAGTATTAAATTTTTATAGAAAAATTTATTTTTTAAAAATAAAAAATAGTTGACTTAAATCTTGACCATTAAAAAATTAACGTAAGGGCATCTCCAATGCTTGGGTGCATTATGGGGTTCTTGCATGCCACATCCTCATTTGTATGCACCATTATTAATGTATCCCTATTCTCCTATTGTTCACCTTTTTTACAAGGTTCTTTTCTTATCTATCCAATTTGGATAGAAATGTTTCTCATTTATTCAAATCTTCAAAAAATTTCATGAGTTAAACACTTTTTAAACTCATTTTTCACTTTATACTACTAAACCTTAACATTTAAAACACCACAACTACCAAAACCCACATGTAAAAGAATTGAAAGCAACACAACTATCATCATTAATCAAAAGTTTCCTTCCAAAAATAAGAAAAATATTCAAAGCAAGATCTTTGATGTTATAGGGATCGATGTTTGTGTTTTGATTCAGAAGCATCCTTGGCTGCTCTTATTTGTCGATTTTGCATTGTTTTCTGCATCACAAAAAAAAAAGAAAAAGAAAAAAGAAGATATTTCGCCCCTTGAGGGTCCATTTCAACCTTTGAGGGGTCGATTTCGACCCTCCTCTTTTTTTTTTTTTTTCTTCTTAAGATATTTTGCCCCTTGAATGGTCAATTTCCCCTCTCAAGGGTCATTCGACCCTCATCTTTCCTTTTTCTTTTTCTTTTGTTTTTAAAGATAGTTCGCCCCTTAAGGGATCATTTCGATCCTCAACATGGTGCATTTCGACCCTTGTGTTTATTCTTCTTTTTTTAAACTCTCCCAAAGTTCCAAGAGTGTTCTTGAATATTTTAAGGAGATGGAGATAGTTATAAGTAGAGCTAACATTAACGAGGATTGGAGGGCTACGATGGCTAGATTTCTCAATGGCTTGAATGAAAAGATTTAGGAAGAGAATAGAACCATCTTATTATGATTGTCTTGAGGATATGGTACATGTGGCTATCCAAATTGAAAGAGATTTGAAGAAAAATAAACTTCCTCTGAAAATCTTGTGGAAGTTATAATACTTCATCATCAACTAAGATGTAATCTGCTAGAGTTGAAGTTCTTGAATGCTTCATGTGCAAGGAACATTTTCATCAACCTCTTTATTGTCCAAAAATGAGAGAAGCATTTGATTTGATCTTGAGTTAAAGTTTCTCATTATCTTGACCCAACTCTTTATCTCACGGATGCTTCAATTTATACAGGTTTCTAAGAGGACTTCAAAAGGTTTTAAGTCCGGAACAATACTTTCAAATAATTTTATCTACTTTCTGAAAAGTAAAGTACAATTGTTGCAAATAAAACAAACGACTTTAGTAAAGTTGTCTCCCATTTTCCAATTATGTCTGCTGTTGATCTTTATCTTCAAATTGATGTGATGTCAATTTCGTCTACCACTTTAATGCCCCATTGTGCTTCATTCCGAATTTTTCTTCAAATTGCTACAAATGATGTCTTGTCTCTGGTTTATATCTTTCAAGGTTTCCTTTTGATTTGTCTTTTCTTCTTTTCATCTGAACACTTCAAATTCTTCTTCAAGTTTCTTCCCCTATGGTGAATAGAGTTGATATAAAGCCGCAATTCTGTCATCTACATCTTCTCAGTATTGAGATATTGTAAATAATTCTGGTTCATCCTCGTCATCATCAACATCTTGCAAATCAGAGTATAATTTTGCCAATTCCTCTTGTACCTGTTTTTTGCTTTCTCTTCTAAATGAACTGGTGGAAGAGGTTTCTTCCTTTTTCTCATTTTCTTTTGGATTTTCTTTAGGTGTCCATCCTCTTACTTTGATTTCAAAGCAGAGATATCTTACCATTTCAATCATTTCTTTTCTAAAGTTTCATCCAATTGTGAAACTAATCTTCTTTTTGAAGAAGAATCTGCAACATTGCATATGTTCTGGCTTATTTTCAATTGGTTCTTATTTGACAAATGTTTCAAATTTAGTCTTCCTTTGTTCACAAAGAACATCAAGTGTGGCTCCAAGTTGTTTCCATCAATGAAAAAACCATCTTGGAAACTTGCAAATTTCATTTCGATGGTATTTGATAAACCAAGTATGAGTATTTTCTCTTAAAAACAAAAGATTATTCCAGGCTTCAAGATAATCCATGTAATTATATGATGAGGGTTTGAAAGGTATTGCAAATTGAATAGGAGACTGAATAGAAGAGGTACTCCAAGTTTCAAGGTCTAAAAGTTTTATAATTCTAACTCTAGAAAATGCAATTCCTTTTTCTTTTCTTTCATGCTCAATATCAACTGAGCTTGAATGAACAAGTATGTGCTCATAAAAAGTTCTAGTTTTTAATGGGTCATTGTTAAAAACATAACTAGACTGATGGTAAGCATTTGGTAATATTTTTGAGACAAAGTCTCGTTCTGAAAGAGAGGCAAATTTCTTTTCAACTGGAAGAATAGGAATGATAGCTACTGTAAAATTTTCATGATATTTGGGGTTGGTTGAGGACTGGTCTATTTGTTTCTTTTTAGTTTAGGAGAGACTGCTGATTTATAGGAATCTGGTGTGGGAAGAGCATATTGAGTCAATTCCATTTTTACAGTTTTGGTTTCACTAGTTTCTGGTTTTGGATTTTCAGATAGATCAGAAGGAGTAATCATTTTGTTAGTACGAGAAAAAGAGGAGGAAAAGTTCCAAGTATTGAAAATTTATTTCGAGAGAGAGGCAGAGGAGAGGGAGAAGGTGGCCTGGATGTCTGCATCCTAGCCCTTAGTTGTCCTAGTGTGTGAGTTGGTTTCATTCTTTCAATGCAAAAACTCTCTAGTTAGAAAATCTACTAATGAATTTTTATCTCCATTTAATAATTCTATTTCAAAATCAAAAGCTGATAATATGGCTTGCCATCTTGCAAATATTTGTTTTGAAACCAAAATTTTAACATCTTTGATTTAAACTTCTTTTGCAGATTTACAGTCTGTTGTTTTCAAAAATCATTTGTCTATCAAATCATCTTGAAATTTCATAATACATAATACTATTGATAAAATTTCTTTTTTAATAGTACTATATTTTTTTGACTATAATTCCATAATCCTGAATGAAATCGAACAATTTGTTCAGAAGAAGAGTCAAGTTTCTTCTGTTTGAGAATACCTCCAAAGCCAATTTCAGAGGCATCAGTTTCAACAATCATATTTGCCTCAGGGTCAGAGATGCTGAGATAGGGAAGTTGTTTAACAAGGTGTTTCAAATGCTGAACAGTTTGGGTCTGTTCCGAACCCCAAGCATCTTTTGAGACGAACATAAAGTGGTTTACAAATGAATTTCAAATTTGGAATAAAATCTACCACATAGTTCAAACATCCTAAAAATCTCTACAATTGAGTCTTATCCTTGATTTCATCGGGAAATCTATCTAGTGATGGGTTTGTAAAGACCTCTATCCAAATCATGACTTAAAAATCTAATTTTGGTCTGAAATAATTTCAGCTTATTGGCACTTACCACCTGCCCATTTTTCTTGACGATGTCTTGAAAAATATTCAAATGCTTGAAGTGTTGATCTAAAGACTCGCTAAAGACTAACACATCATCAATATATACTATTGTAAAACTAGTATAAGGGTTAAATATATCATTCATAACCTTCTGAAATTCAGAAGGTGCATTTTTTAAGCCAAATGGCATGGCATTCCATTCATATTTTCCAAATGGTACATTAAAAGCAGTCTTGTATTTATCTTTTTATGTTATTTTAATGTGCCAAAATCCTGATTTCATATCAAATTTTCTATAAATAACAGATCTAATTGTTCTTTTGAGTAAATCTCTTTTGTTAGGTACAGGATACCTAATCCATTTTAATACACTATTTAAAGGTTTATAATTAATTACTAATATGGGTGCTCCTCGTTCTTTCTTAGCATTATTATTTACATAAAAGGCTGAACAACTCCATGTAGATCGAGATTCTCTAATAATCCTTTTATCTAATAAATCCTAAATTTCTTTTTTATTGGTTTCTATTAATTCTTGATTCATTTGTATAGGCCTAACCTTAGTAGGGATATTCTTTTCATCAAATTCATCAATATAAGGTACTTCTACTTCATGAAATTTCCTATTCCAAAAGCCTGTAGATACATCTAAGCAAACTTCTTTATTAATTTTATTTTCTATCTCAGAAATTGTATTTTTGATTTCTTTATCAAGCAATTGATTTTCAGTTCTTTTGTATTTTACTTCTTCTTTTAAAAATTTAATTTGATTAAATTTTCGAGTTCTTATACTATCTATGAATTTACACATTGGTTTATTTAGAAAAGGAAAAGTAATTTTAACAGTTCCTATTCTAAAATGAACACCTATCTTATCTACTTCAAATGGTTAAATTTAAGTAATAAAAGTAGTTCCTAATATAATCTCTTCACTCAAATCTTTTACTAAAATAAAAGAATTACTAAAATAGAATTGTTTATTGCAAATATGAGCTTTAGACAATTTGTAAGTTATATTCAATTTATTTCTAGATGCTAAGTATAATTTTGTTGAAGTTTTTTCATAATATTTAGTAGGTATTATTCCTTCTTGAATACAATTTTATATGCTCCTGAATCTAAAAGGGTAATAGCTTCTATTACAAAATCATCTATTTTTAAAGTAATTGGTATATACCATTTTTGAAATGTAGTACATTTAATTGTGTCTATAAATTTAATTCTATCACAAGTTTCTCCTTCTTCTTCAATTTCTTTTAAGAAAGGTTTAACTTCAGTTAATTTTAATTTTATTATTCCTCATTTAAATTACTAATTTCTTCATCATGAGTTTTGCTATTTTCTTTTAAGATACACATCTCTTCTCTAATTTGTTTTATTTCTAAATTTATATCTTCTAGAGTTACTTCTTTATTTTTTTCTCTAAATTTATCAAATACTTCTTTAATAGGAAAAGGTTCTACAATTTTGTTAGGATTACTAAATAAAGAATCTTTTAGTTTAGTTAGATATTCCTTTTTAACTTCTGAATCTTCTATTTTATCTAATAATTTGAAAAAATTTCCTTATTTTCTTTTGGTAATTTAGTAAAACTAATCATATTTATTTTACAATTTTCTTTGTTACAATTGCAAATTCCTTCAAATATGCTATCATTATCAGACTCTGTTTCTGTTTCACTAGTGGAATTTTCTATCAACTCAAAATATTATTTTCTGAATCTAATCCAGATTCACTTTTGGTTTCTTTATCTGTTTCTGGATTATCTAGTATTTGATATAATTTTCTTTTAAATCATCGTCTAAATCCAATTGACTAATCTTCTTCTTTTTATTTGCTAACTTAGGACATTTTTCTGCTTTGTGTCCCTTTTTTCCACATGAATAACATTTTATCTTATCATTTGATTGATAATTAGATTTTTTTTCCTTTTAATTTTTTTGGGTTTATCTTTATATTCTTAAGAAGTATATTCTTTAGTTTTTTTTAGGTTTTCTCCTTTTATCTTTAAGTTTTCTAGAAGGTGGATATAAAGTTGCATAAACAAATATTTCACAAAAATTCCATAATTCTTTTTTAGAGTTTTTATGATACTTCTTTAAAATATTTTTAAGTTTCAAGTCTGCAATGTTCACATAATTTATCAATTCTCCGCATGTAAGTTATTCATAAGGTACATTATTATTATAATCTTGTTTTCAATTTTGTCTTACCTCTTTTGCAAATAAAGGAGGTAGTCTAGAGATAAATCTTTCTTTCCAAAAGGCCTGATGATAATCATTTGTAAGCATTGCTTTTGTTATGAACATATCTTTACACCATCGAAAGTCATGTAGTTTAAGACAAGTTAAATTTGTCAAAATTTCACAACTTCTATCTTAGAATGCTAAAGGGTCTCCCACAAAATGTTATGTTATAGCAAATAAAAGTCTTGCTACAGCATCAGAACTTTCTTCTGTAGTAGTAACTTCCTGACCATTTTTAATTTTAACTTTAGAGCTAACTCTTTTAGATTTTTTAATTTCTAATTTATTTTCTGCGGATAAATAATTATCCCACCATCCTCTTAAAGTTCCAGTAAAGTCTTCAATTCGTCCCCAAGCTATATCTTCTTCATCTTTACTTGTATTAGCTACTTTATATGCTGTATAGGCCAGAGACATTTCTTGTAGTAGATTCAAGATTTGATGTTCAGACATACCATCCAAATTCCAATCTGTTAGATCACTTCAAGAATACAAAGAGCCTGTTATTAAATGTTTTTCGTCAAATTGAAAATCTAGAAAAGAAGGTCTCTTATAATAATTTTTAAAGTTTGGATAAGAAAATATCCCTTTACTAGTTGCTTTAATTTTTCCTATGACTTCCTTTTCAGAATTAATAGTTTGAATTTTTGTTCCACTACTACTATCTTTGAGTTTTTTTGTCTATATTTATTTTTTCTAATCTAGAAATTTTCATCATCTTTTGAGAGTTTAAATTCTTTTCCAAATGTCATAATAGTTTTTTCTAACTCTAAAGGTTTAATATAGTATGCTTGTCTATAGAATCTGATGGAAGAACAATGTCGAAAAGAATGATTAAACAAAAGAAAAGCTGGAAAATAGCTAAAGCTCTCTAGTTTTTTTGAAAATTGATCAAAGTTGAAAATCATCAAATAATCAAAAACTATAAAACATTGACAAACAAAATATTTAAAACCCTAAATGAATCCTAACCCTAATTGGAACTTAAAAATAATGAAATTATAAAAATACCCAAAAAAAATATATTACGACAATGCCACTAAAAACATAAAAATGCCTGAAACTTCATCAAAACGACTCTGAATGGTCGAAAAAAGCCCTGCATCATAGCATGGTAGTGACTTTTGTTCGTTGGGCCATTCCAGGTCACCCAATCAAATTTGAGCCTGATCCGAGTTTGGACCAATTACCTCCAGAACTGTGCCCTGTATCATCGTCTCTGGCTAGGAAAAGATTCACCCTCGAAACTGACTCATCCTCACCAGTTGCATTATCTACAAAACCTTCCTCGTCCTTGGACTTCAAGTCAGCTACATTGAGAGTACTCGATGCATTGTAATTGCCAGGCAAGTTAATCTTGTAGGCATTGTCATTAATCCTCTCCAACACCTTAAATGGCCCATCTGTGAGCGGTTGCAACTTGCCAAATCTACCTGTTGGAAATCTCTCCTTCCTTAGCTGAATCCAAACCAGATCGCTTTCCTTGAACACTATCTTCTTCCGACGTTTACCATCCACCGTTTAGACTGCAAATTCTTCTGTTTATTCCATGCATGATCCTGAGAATACAACTCCTTGAATTGTCTAGGACGTTCCTCAGCACCTAAACTGAATTGACTATGAACCGGCAATGGAGCAATCTACTCAGGAAGCTCGGACTGATCTACATTTTGCTCCAGAACAACCAACATAAAATTTTTCAGTGGCCCTCCTAGTCTCCCCACGAAATTCTACTCCGAACAGCAAATTCCTTGGTGCCTTCTTCCTCAAATTCGAAGGTCCCAGTGTGATATTCTCGCCGTCCTTGTTGAAGGAATATGTGTTTTGAAATCCGTCATGTGTCGCCCTCCTATCATACTGCCACGGCCTCCCTAACAGAATGTGACAAGCATCCATAGGTACAACAGCACACTAGACCTTGTCCGTATATTTTTTTTGATCGAAAACCGAACCAGGCACCGTTTGCTGACATTTACCTCATTTCCCTTCTTCAGCCACGACAACTTTTTGGGCTACGGGTGCTCAATTGTTTCCAAACCCAATTTTTCTACCATGGTCGTGGAAACCACATTCTCGTAACTACTGCCATCAATGATGATGTTGCAAACCTTCCCTCCGGCAGTACACCGAGTATGGTAGATATTATGCCGCAACCAAGGCTCATCTTCCTTTGCCGCCACACTTAGCACTAGTTGAATCATAAGGGACTCTCCTGAATCAGCATATACAATGTCCTCCTCCTTTTGTGAGTCATCAGGCTCCTCTTTATGCTCATCAAACACCGGCCCAAGGACCTCCTCGTTGAGTGTCATGAACTACCTGTTTGGGAAGTCTGCGACAAAGTGTCTAATACCCTGACATTTAAAACAGCATTTAGTTGTCGCCGCTGGCTCTTTGCCAGTTCCGCTGTGCTGTCCATCCTTGACTACCGACTTACCCTTGTCTCCTCTACTCACAGCCGCCGCCACCGCCACCGAAGAGGATTGCCCGCTAGGGTCGTCCTGAAATCTGTTCAGAACCCTAGATCTTGAACCATTGCTCTTCCATCTAAGTTGTCCCTCGACCTTCAGGGCCAATCTCAAAACATCTTCATACGTCCAATATTGCTGCAGTTAAACCATATCACCAATCTCGAACTTCAAACCAGCCAATAATTGCGCCACTGTCTGCTCGTCTTCTTTGGTGATATCGCATCTCATGCGCAACCGATCAAATTCTGCAATGTACTGCTCCACAGACAAAACTCGCTGCCTAGCTGAATGGTATTCAATAAACGCCTCTTGCCGATAGGGAGTCGGCAGGAACTTTTTTCGCAGCAGTTTCTTCATCTTGTCCCAAGTCAAAATTTTCGACTTTCCCTGTGCTTCCACCAAATTGAAGCATGTTGTTTCCTTAAATTAATTGCCACGATCTTAACCTCCTATTCTTCCATTAACTCTCTAAGATCGAAAATCCACTCCACCGTCTGTAACCAATCTAAAAATTCATCAGGATGCGCCCTACCTTCAAAATCGAGAATCTCGATTTTCATGCCGAAATTCTAGAAAGAAGATGATTGACGGCCACGTCGTTCCGGTTGGTCTTGTCGCTCTCGGTTCAACTTAGCAAACGGATTGTCATCTTCCTCCTCATCGTTGGATTCAATCTCTGATTCCACCTCTACCTCGGACTGAACATCCAACCGCTCCTCTGCCAGTTGCTGCTCCAAGTCCTGGATTCACTTTCTCTGTTTTGGGTTTTCATTTTCGAGTTCCTGTAAGTCTCGTTGACGAGGCGGTTCGTCTTCCTCAGGAACGACTCTAAGTCCCCTTCCAACATGACGCTGTCCCCGACCTCCATGAATTTCCACAACTATTACGCCGTCCACGACCTTTACAAAAATAGCCCTAAAAACAATAAATTATGACAATGCCACTAAAAACATAAAAATGTCCAAAACTCCATTAAGACGACTTCGGATGGCCGAAAAAGGCCCTACATCACAACATAGAGTTGACTGTTGTTCGTTGGGCCATTTTGGGTCACCCAGTCAAATTTGAGCCCAATCCATGCCTGGACCAGTTATCTTGGGAACCGTGCCTGACATCAGAATCAGTCTTTGGGTCGTAAGCTTTTAATTTTAATTCTCTATTAGACTTTTCTTTATTTATTCTTGAAAATTCATCAATGACTTTTATTAATACTTGATTAGTATAATTATTTTGTTCCATTACTTTATTAATGTCTTTTACTTTCATTTCTAAGTTTTCTATTTTTCCATCTAGCTTAAAGGGTGAGGCTACGTTAGTTGAATTTTTATGTTGTATTCTAATTTCTTCTAAGGGCAGCATAATAGATTCTTTTACTTCACCCTTCCTAGTATACCATTCTATTACATTTACTGAATCAAGTAGATCTATTCTTTTAGTTTGATCTAACCAATCAAAAAAATCAAACTGTTCTTTTATGATTTTCATGTCTTTGTAATATCTTTCTTTTAATTCTATGGTTATTTTTACTGGAATTGTACTAAAAAACCAATCTTTTTTTATTTTGTTTTCTTTTTTATAAAATAATTTTCTTAATAGGGGTTTATTTGATTCAAATTCTTCATCTAAACTAATTACTAGTAATTGGTCATCTACTTGCTCCATGTTCATTTTTGAGTATGTTGGGCTTCCAGAGACTTGTCTTATATTATCTTCATAATTAACCTTTGGTACTTCTCTGTTAAAATCTACACTGGAAAATCTAGAGGATTTAACACTTTTAGATTTTTTCAATTCTTGGATTATAACTTGTAGAGGATTCAGAATAAGATTTTCTTGCTAATAGATAATTAAGAGGTCTTTTAAATTCTAATTCTATATTTCCATTAGGGGTTTCAATTATTCTATCAATAGTATTGGTTTCTTCATATTTTTTAACATTTATTCCTTCAAAATTCCATTTCTTATCATTATTTTGTAAAATTTCATTCCATGTTAATATTCTAGGTTCAAATGTACTAGATCAATTAAAATTTGTTTCTAATATTGGTGTTTAAATAGCTCTATGTTTATTTAATGCTTTAGAATTTAAGGTTGTTTTCATAACCTTATAGTAAACAAGATCAATTAGACAAATAGATCTGGTTCCTGGATATGCTTTTAAATTTCTAGTTTGTACATTCAATGTTAAGGCTTTCAGAATACTAGTTTCATCTATGTCTAGACAGAAATTCAGATAGCAATTAAAGTAAACGGTTCCATTATTAACATTTGATTCAATTACTACCACAATATTACATTTGAAATCGTGATATCTTGCATCCCTCAAAATTAGACAAATAGGCACATTTTTCCCTAATAAAAACATTGGTTTAATAGCTACTTGAACGAGTCCTATATGCAAATATCTAAATTTTTTATTCTTCTGATAATCAATGGCTTTTTGATCTAGTAATTGAATAGTTCCAAATTTTTTGTCTATTGAAATTATTTTTTTATGTTGTTTTAATATTAAAATCATGGGTAAAGTCAAATATTCCTCTTTCATATATAGTACTAATCTTAGCTTTTGGAATTGTCCAACTAAACAATTTATTTTCGACATCATCTAAAGAAATACTAATTTGCTCATCATTAATAGTATCTTGATCTATTTTAGATAAGTTCTGAATGTTAGAAGAAGCTGAGGCAGACATGATTCAAATCTTATGAAAACATTCTTTCTATCCAAAAGTTTTTTCAATCAATAATCTATAAATATCTCTTCCTAGCCTATTTCTTAACTTAGTTTGAAACAGTTTCCTATGGGATACCTAAGACTTACCCAAGTCTGTACTCTCCAGATGTGCTATCTACTTTTTCAGGGGTCTCCTGCATGGTCCGACCCTAACAATGCCTTCCTGCGGCTAGCAATGGGCTAATCCAACCGCCTTATGGTTCTGCCTGGTACTCAACCTAGCACACACCTGAGTCTTGAACACCAAGTTCTGACTCTTCACAATTCTCGGTACAGTGATTCAAGCAAAGGAAAGGAAAATGAAAGAAAAAGGGATTTGAAGAATATTTCATGAACTCACTTAAAGAAGATAGAATTAAAGTGTTTAAGCTTTCATCCTTATGATTTTAAATCGACAAGGCACATGGCTCTGATACCAATGGGGGGAAGGATCGTTTCCAAATAGTAATTTCAAAAGGTTTTTTATAAAATACCTTGAAAATATTTTTATAAAATAGCACTTACAAATAAAGAAGCCTTTAAGCTTCAACTTCAAATTCGTTTACAAATAGAGAGAGGGATTTTAGAGGAGTGTGAAAGCTTTTACAATTGAGAGTGAGGGAAATTGGTCCTGTGAAGTGGAAAATTAGTCGTGTCTTTGCAACTTACAGTTTCTTCTATTTATACAAGTTTCTAAGCAGGCTTCAAGAGGTTTTAAGTTTGGAATAGTATATTCAAATAATTCTATCTACTTTCTGAAAAGTAAAGTACAATTATTGAAAATAAAACAAACGACTTGAGTAATGTTGTCTGCCATTTTCCAATTGTGTCTACTATTGATCCTTATCTTCAAATTGATGTGACGTCAATTTTGTCTTGGACGCAGTCGGAAGACAGAATCTGAAGATTCGTTCTTGTTCAGAAACGTGCAAAACAAGAAACCAAAAAAAAAAAAAAAGAAACCCGATTCAATTTTCCCTCTAATCAAACTTCAGCGCAAGCAGTAAGAAGACGAAAATTAAATCAAGCAAAGAACGAATTTTCGAAGTAGTTGAAAATCGAATTAGCTGAAAAAGTGGTAACTTTTAATTCATCAAAAACTGTCGAAAAAAACTAGCAAAAACACTTCTTAAAGCCAAAACAAACCCTAACCCTAATCGGAAACGAAAAGCAAAGAAACTGCAAAAATGCCCCTAGAAAAATAGTAAATTACAAAACTGTCACTTAAAACTGTAACATTACGACAATGCTACTGAAAACAGAAAATTGCCCAAAACTCCATCGAAACGACTACAGATGGCCGAAAAACGCCTTGCATCACAACATAGCAATAGCTTTGGTTCTTTGGGCCGTTTTGGGTCACCCAATCAGATTTGAGCCTGATCCGAGCTCGTTTCAATCGTCTCGGGATTTGTGCTCGACATCAATTCAGTGTTTTAAGCAGCTCACGTCCTCTTCTTCAAACGTTCTGAACATCGTGGAGCTGATTGTGGAATCGAAACTTGCTGAACCGACACCTGCCATGCATCCGAACCACCTTGATCAGTAACTAGCTCTACATCAGGCTCCCCCTAATGAATGGAGCTTGTCCTCAAGCTCGGATTATCACCATGGAAAGGCATGAGATGCTGAACATCAAAAACATTGGAAATGCTGAATTCGTCCTGTAATTCAACTCGATAAGCATTGACACCAAGTTTCTCCAAGATTTGGCATGGGCCAACCTTCCGGTCCTTGAGCTTATGATACTCACCAGCAGGATATCATTCTTTGGACAGAGAGACCCAAACCAGATCACCTACCTCAAACTGGACATCTCGCCTAGATTGATCCGCATGCAACTTGTCCTGAGCATAAGCATCCTCCAAGTTTGCTTTGACAGTTGCATGAATGGACTGTAGATCAACTAGACGATCCTCCACCTTCCTTGGTGATCAGGAATAGCAAGGTCGAGAGGACCTCCCGGATTTCGCCCCAAAACAATCTAAAAAGGAGAAAATTTGGTGGACCTGTTCACAGAGCAGTTAAACCCGAATTCAATCTTTGCAAGCACAGAATATCATGTCCCAAAAGACTTGACCTGCGCCCTCAACATGTTCCCAAAGGTGTGATTCACCACTTCCGTCTGTGGATGGTATGGACTACTAAACTTCAGAGTAGTCTCCATGCACTTCCAAAGCTCTCGCCAAAAGTGGCTCATGAATTTCGTATCCCGATCAGACAGGATACTCCTTGGCAACCCAAATCTATGCACCACATCTCCAAAGTACAAGTCGGCAATTTTGCTCGAATCCATGGAATTCTTGCACGCAATGAAGATGGCCATCTTGCTGAAACTATCCACCATGACCATGATGTTGTCAAACCCCTTCTGCGTTCGCGACAAACCCAATACGAAATCTATTGACACATCCATCCATGGCTCTTTCGGAATGGGTAACGATGTATAAAACCCCTGATTAGTGCCCTCTCCTTTAGACACCTGATAGACTCGGCATCACTTAACAAAATCTTGGGCACTCTTATCTATTCCCGGCCAATAAAATTTCTCCTTGATCAAGCCGGTTGTCTTGTCTTTGCCGAAATGCCCTTGCGAGTGCAATTCCTGAACGATCAACAATCTCAACGGTGTGTCAGGAATACATAAACAGTTACCTCGAAAAAGATAGCCTTCATGAAGCACATAATCAAACCGTTCCTGCTGCTCTACGGCCTTCACAATAGGACCAAAATCTGCATCATCCCGTAGCAACTTTCTCAATCCCTCAAAACCCAAGGTGGTAACCCGCATCATGTTAAGCAACGACAGTTGCCTACTCAAAGCGTCAGCCATCTTATTCGCGATGCCTGACTTATGTTTTAAGGTGAATGTGAACTCCTGAAGCGTTGACACCCACTTGGCATGCCTATCACTAAGTCGATGCTGCCCCTGAAGAAACTTCTAAGCCTGGTGGTCAGAATACAACACAAACTCCCGCTGTATCAAATAATGCCGCCAATGTTGAAGAGCTCGGACTATGGCATAGAACTCGACATCATAAGTTTAGTAGTTCAACTTCGGCCCTCCAAGTTTTTCTCTGAAATAGGCTACCGGTCGTTCGTCCTGGCTCAGAACTACTCCTATTCCCACCTTCAAAGTATCACAATCCACTTCGAATACCTTATTGAAATTCGGTAGGGCAAGTACTGTGGCACTCGTCAGCTTTTCCTTTATCACATCAATTGCCTCTTGAGCAGCCTCTGTCCATTCAAACACCTTGGCGTTGTAAAGATCAGTCAAGGGTGCCATCAACACACTGAAATCTCTGATAAACCGTCGATAGAAACTTGCTAATCCATGAAAAGATCGAACCTCTGTTGCACTCTTTGGTACTGGCCAGTCACGGTTTGTCCGAATCTTAGCATTATCCGGTTGAATCCCACTTGCGGAAACCACATACCCCAAGAATACAATCTTGTCGACCATCCAACTACATTTCTTCCGATTGGCAAACAAACTGTGATCTCGCAAGATAGCTAAAACTAGCCGTAGGTGCTATAGATGTTCTTCCTTCGCCCGACTATACACAAGTATGTCATCAAAGTAAACTACCACAAAATCGTTGAGGAAAGGCCGCAGTACCTAATTCATGACCCTCGTGAATGTGCTGGGCGCATTCAAGAGACCGAAAGGCATGACCAGCCACTCGAAGAGCCCGTCCTTCGTCTTGAAAGCTGTCTTCCACTCATCCCCAGGTTTGATTTGGAGTTGATGGTAGCCACTCTTCAAGTCTATATTCGAAAAGATAGCTGCCCCACTAAGCTGGTCTAACATCTCGTCGAGTCGTGGAATCGGAAATCGTTACTTAATCGTAATACGATTGATGGTGCAATTGTCCATGCACATTCTCCATGTGCCATCCTTCTTCGGTACCAACAAAGCAGGCACTGCACAGGGACTGATGCTCTCCTGGATAAACCCTCTATCAAGTAACTCCGTCACTTGTCACTTCAGCTCCTCATGTTGTTGTGGGGACATTCGGTAATGCGCTTTGTTCGGAAGGATAGAACTCGGCATTAGATCTATCTGGTGTTGGATATCTCTCAACGGAGGTAATCCAACAGGTAACTCATCCGGCAACAAGTTTGCAAATTCAGTCAACAACTCTTGAACTTGTTCTGGAATCTCCAACTCAGCCTCACTGTTGTCCGATGTCAACAAGTCAGTCGCAACTAAAGCAAAACAATACTCGGACTCAATTACCTCTTCTTCAAACTTCTTCTGTGGCAGGTAAGTAATTGTCTTCTTACTATCAACAATTCCTTCTCGCATGGGCTGAAGTACCACTTTCTTTGGCCCTCGATTGATAGTATAATAGTGCGTGAACCCATCATAGGTCACATGATTGTCGTATTGCCATGGCCTGTCGAATAGCAAATGAGAGGCATCCATCGGGACGACATCACAGTAGATAGAGCTAGAATACTGAGGTCCAAATGAGAATTTCACCCGGCAAAACTCTGAAACCTTGACCTCTGTATCATTATTTAACCACCCAAACCGGTAAGGCATTGGATGAGGTTCCGTCTTCAACTGAAGCTTCTGCACTGCCATTTGTGAGATTACATTCTCACAGCTCCCTGTATCAATAATCACATGGCAAACCTTCCCTTTAATTGTGCACCGGGTTGTGAAGATGTTTCTCCACTTCCAATCTTCATTATATTTGGGTGCTAAACAAATCCTCCTCAAAACCAAACTATCTCCCCGGATATCTTCAGGTGCGACGTGACACATATCCTCCTCTTCATACACATCATCACCAACATACTCTTCAGATTCTTCTTCGGTACCCTCCTGAATCAGTAATTGCGACCTTAGCCTCGGACATTCATTCGCATAGTACCCTAGTTGCTGACATCTGTGGCAATTCACATTAGCATTATTATTGGTGGTAGATTTATTCGGTGCATCAGCCGACCCTTGGCTGAGCTATGCACTACCTCGTCCGTACTAATTTTGGGTTGAAGAACTACCCACACGTGTTGTCGAAGAGCTACTTGCTAGAGCAACACCGGGAGGAGGAAAGCCTCTTCCAAATCCAACACTTCTGCCGCTAGCCCTCGCTAGACTCTTCTCCATGACTTGTGCCTTTGTCTGGGTGTCCGTGATAGTGGTAAAAGTATGGACCAGTAAAGCATCCTGAATAACAGGTCGTAGCCCATGGAGATAACATGCCATGAGCTGTTCCTGAGCTTTGCGCAATTAGTTCCTCGCCACCATTCGGTAAAACTCAAGCGTGTATTCTTCGATGCTCCGAGAACCCTGCGTCAAGCTTTGAAGATTCTGGAACATAGTCTGCCGATAATTAAAGGGCAGAAACTCCATGCGCATCTCTCTCTTGAACTCCCCCCAATCGTCCAAAACTGGAAGCCCATCTAGGTATCTCTGATATCGGAAAGATTGCCACCGCACGACAGCCTTGTCCCTGAACCTCATCGCCATCAAAGACACTTTCTTTTCCGCCAGAACCTCCTTTAACGAAAAAAGTTCATCCACTGAGCTCATCTAATCTAAGAATTCTTCAGGTGCCAACGCTCCTGAAAATTCTGAAACCTCCATCTTAAACCCTAGATCCCAACGAGGGACGATGGGTTCACGTTCATTGTCTCTAGGCGGTTGGTAGTCGCCCCTCATTCCCCTCGGTCGAACCCTAGGTTGTTCATGCGGCAGCCTCCCGAAATTGTCCTTAACATCTTTGTCCACCCATTGACTCATTCCTTCAAGTTCAGGCTATTCTGGTTGTCAGCCAGTCACCGGACGTTGCACCATCTGTGTCAAATCTTGTATCTGTCGTTCACGGCTCTCCCTCTCTAGCCGCATCTCCCTTCGCAACTCTTCCCTGTTGCTCTTAGACTTTTCCCGATCCTGTTGCAATGCTTCTACTAGTGTAGTAGGTTCTGTTCGAGATTACTTCTTGCCATGGCGGATCTGGTCTCTGATGCCAACTGACGCAATCGGAAGACAGAATCTGAAGATTCGTTCTTGTCCAGAACGTGCAAAATAAGAAAAAAAAAAAGAAACCCGATTCAATTTTTCCCTCTAATCAAACTTGAGCGCAAACAGTTAGAAGATGAAAATTAAATCAAGCAAAGAACGAATTTTCGAAGCAGTCGAAAATCGAATTAGCTGAAAAAGTGGCAACTTTTAATTCATCAAAAACTGCCAAAAAAACCAGCAAAAACAATTCTTAAAGCCAAAACAAACCCTAACCCTAATCGGAAATGAAAAGTAAAGAAATTGCAAAAATACCCCTAGAAAAAAAGTAAATTACAAAACTCACTTAAAATTGTAAAATTACGACAATGCCACTGAAGATAGAAAATTGCCCAAAACTCCATCGAAACGACTCCGGATGGCCGAAAAATTCCTTGCATCACAACATAGCAGTAGCTTTGGTTCTTTGGGCCATTCTGGGTCACCTAGTCAGATTTGAGCTCGATCCGAGCTCGTTTCAATCGCCTCGGGATTCATGCCCGGCATCAATTCGATGTTTTAAGCAGCTTACGTCCTCTTCTTCAAACGTTCTAAACGTCATGGAGCTGATTGTGGAACCGAAACTTGCTGAACCGACACCTGCCTTGCATCCGAACCACCTTGATCAGCAACCCGCTTTGCGTCAGTCTTCCACTTTAATGCCCCGTTGTGCTTCATTCCGAATTTCTTCTTCAATTTGCCGCCAAATGATGTCTTGTCCATGCTTTATATCTTTTCAAGGTTTCCTTTTGATTGTCTTTTCTTCTTTTCAATTGAACATTTCAAATTTTTCTTGAAGTTTCTTCCCGATTGGTATCCGAGCCACGTACCTTGTTGATTTGAAATCTTAAAGGTGAAAGCTTAAACTCTTTTATTCTTTCTTCCTTAAGTGAATTCATGAGATAATCTTCAAATCTCTCTTTCTTTCATATTCATTTCCTTTGTTTGAATCACTCTATCGAGAATTGCGAAGAGTCAGAACTTGGTGTTCATGACTCAGGTGTGTGCTAAGTTGAGTACCAGGAAGAACCATAAGGCGGTTAGATTAGCCTGTTGTTAGCCGCAGAACGGCATTGTTTGGGCCAAACCACGCAGGAGACCCCTGAGTAAGCAGATAGCACATTTGGAGAGTCCAGACTTAGGTAAGTCCGAAGTATCCCATAGGAGCTGTTTCAAATTTAGTTAAGGAATTGGATAGGACGAGATATTTAGGGTTAGGGATGCTGAGACATGGAAGTTTTTTAACAAGTTGTCTAATTATCAATTAGATGATAAAATAAAATGTTATTCATGTGGGAAAAAGGACACAAAGCAGATAAATGTCCTAAGTTAGCAAATAAAAAGAAGAAGATTAGTCAATTGGATTTAGACGATGATTTAAAAGAAAACTTATATCAAATCTAAAAGTTAAAGTAAAAGGTATTAAAAAAGTTATTCAATAGAACAATTATACTAATCAGGTACTAGTAAAAGTCGCAAATGAAGTACTAAAATAAATAATGAAAAATCAAAAAGAGAACTAAAATTAAAAGCCTATGACCTTAAGAAAGAATCTATAGATAATAATCCTATTTTCAAACCAATAGAATTAGAAAACAGTGATATGAAATTTGGAAAAGAATTTAAATTTTCTAAAGAAGATGAAAGTTTACTAAGAGAAATCAATACAAGATTAGATAAAATAAATATAGATCATATAAATATAGCTAGTATTAGTGGGACAAAAATTTAGACAATTAATTCTGAAAAAGAAGTTATAGAGAAATTAGGAGGATGTAGATCTTCTAATAAAGCCCCCAGAAAAGGAATCTATTTTTATCCAAATACAAAAAATTATCATAAAAGGCCTTCTTTTCCGGATGTTCAATTTGTAGAATGATGTGATTCACTTGAATTATGGCTGGAATTTCAACATCCGTCTATCCAAACCCGAGGTCACTCAGAATCTGAAATTTTGCCCAAGACTTCAACAAGAGATTCAAGCTAGTGACTAATGATCATGATTGTCTTCCAATATGATCTAT
>JAOXNR010000028.1:16667045-16691516 GCA_028571225.1 Parsonsia alboflavescens
AACCAATTTTGTCTCTTCCCCCCCCCCCCCCCTTTTTTAACCTTTTTTCAACTTCAAATTTTTTGATACATTTTGGTATCACGACACTCTGTAATATATTTTATAAAAAAAAATTACACATGTCCGATAAAAGATCAAGTATCCAAATTTTTTATTAATGTATTAAAAAATATCACATAAAAAATGCATTAGAAGATCTGGATCCCCGATTTAGACTCTTTTCCTATTTGGGACTTTTTCGACTAATCAAGATTGAGATTTGCTTAACCTAACCAATGTTTGATCTTAAATTGACTAAGGCGGACATGTGAAGGAATTCAGTCCAAAATTAGAATAAACGATCATATGAAAATTAGTTCATATTAAAAAACTTTAATTGTTGAATTCTCTAATGAGAGAAAAACACATATGATAAATAACTCTTGCCTCTAACATTTTAGGTTACTTGGTCCCAAAAAAAAAGGGGAAAAAGAAAAAGAAACATATAATAAATCTTGAACAAATCCCTTATCTTAGCCTCTTTATTTTTGAAATTTAAGCATTTAAGTTTGAAGTTACCATAAAGACAGTCAAAATAATTAAGATTTATTTATAGGATTGATTATTTTATTAATTATCAACTGACTAACTTTTGGTTCTGGATCTTTTATTATAAATGTGTGGCTTACTTATTTTTACATGAATAAAAATCTTATACCTGACATTTAATTATTAATTTTTAATATATTTTGTAAGCTAAATCTTAAAATAACAAATTAAATCATAGATGTACTTAAAATTTTAGGGATATGTTTTTTTTTATTTATTGATATTAAAAAAAAATAGAACAAAAATGTGCCATAGAAGATATGGAATCCTAACCCTTTGTTTTTTCTGTCATATTAAAAATGAAAGAAAAGAGTTTTAAAAGAAGGTTTAATTTGGTTTTTAATTTAGCAATGGAAGTAGCGAAGAAGTTTCTGGAAAATCTATATGGGCACCTTTTCGGCGTGAAAAAATGATGACAACATTTCCGTGTCTTTGGCAAAAAGATCCAAGAATTTGACGCGGATTCCAATCTGTCATAGGTTTCCTGTCTCAGCTCAGCTCAGCTCAATTCTCGGGTCCAAACAAAGTGATAACAAATCTTAGGTGGATTCAATGATCTGATGGGCCCCTTTAGCCAAATGTCTGACCAAAAGAGGAGGAGAAGATTGACTCCTGATATTCTATTAGAAGCGTGTGTTTTTCGCCTGCTTGCATAGATTTAAAGAAAATTTGATTTTTTAAGTAAGGTTTTTAAATTTGAAAATTTGTATAACCTCTTTAGAGATTCTGTAAATATGATTTGTAAATTTGACATTTAAACTTGTTAAGTTCAGGTGTCCTTATATATATATAGTAAGGTTAGTGTGTGCTTGATCGTAGTTAGTCAACTAACGATAAATTAAATTTTAAGAGAATAAACTAAATCCTAAAAAAATAAATTAAATCCTAAAAGGATAAAACTAAACCCTAAAAGGATAAACTAAACCTAAGGGTACTTGATTAAATTTTAATTAATTGTTTAAAAAAAAAAAGATAGAAACCTTTAAGTTTGACCACTAGTTGATTAACTACTGCACTTGTTAGTGTGCACGATCAAGCACACATTAACATATATATATATATATATATATATATATATATATATATATTTGCTCAACAATTCCGTTACGGTAACGGTTGGAGCGCGCATTAAGAGAGCGCCTTAGCAAATCTATGTATATATATAGATATATATATATATATTATATGTAATTCTGAGTTCCTGCAGCTCCGCATTCACCATTAAACATCTTGATTCTTTCTTTTTTTCAAAGATTGATTCTTTTTAGTGAAATACTTTGTTTGAAACTTGGAAGAAAGAGTTGAGAACTTTGGATTTAAAGTCTTGAATTAAACGTAGAAAATTAAATATGAGATTTGAAGAAGAGAGGTAAATATTTTGATGAATCGGTTATTAGTGGAATAAAAATAACCCTATAATAACTTATTTGGTCAAATTTTAGAATTGAAATGGGTCAATAAATAAAAAATTATGTATTTTTTTGGATTTCGTGAACTTGGTAGAATCGATCGATTTTATAGAATTTATCGAGACATCTCATGTATTGAATGATTTTAGCTTACTTCCAATTTTAAAATAATTTGAAATAGTTATATGTAGTTTATTCATAAACTCAAAAGAGTTTTCTAATTAATTCGAGATTTTAACAACCTTGTTTTTGAGGATTAGTTTATTTTTATAGGGTATAATACATAAAATATATCAAAAAAATAATTTTTAAAAGTCGCGTATAGATGTTTAAATTGATAGTCAATGGTTGTTTCCAATAATATCCCTCATAAATTGGGCAGCTTACCATTAATTTTAAAATCCGATGATTTTTTTGAAAAATCTGATAAAAAAGATCAAATGGTCAGCCTTAAATTGTTTAATAATTATAAAAGCCAAAAAAAATTTTAACGACCAAAATTTTCAATGGATTATAATTTGATGATTGAAATATATAATAACTCTAAATATAAATATAAATTTTATATTTATATTTATATAAATGGACTAAAATTTCGCCGATAATGAATAGGCCACTTAAATTAACTAAATAGGCCAGATGTTGGTAACTTGCGGGCAAATTAAGATAATGGTCGAGCCTTTCCTCTGCGTAAACCCGACCCCATCATGTCAAAGTTACGCGTTTGTTAGAATACTTTGTTTATCTGGCAAACTTTTGGAGAAAGAAGCCTTAGAATTCAATATATATAACCCAATATATAGTAAGGTATAATACTTTATAACATTACCCAATATATACATATAAATATAGAGAATAATGTTACAAAATGCATCAATGTACTTCATATCACTTTTAAATCTTTAACAATCAAAGTTAACAGTCAATATCTAATTTTATTTTTAAAAAATAAAATCTTCAATAAAAAAATTATTTTTTTAAAATATATTTCATATATTATATCCAAAAATGATAAACTAAACTCTGTGGATATTTGATCTATTATTTTTTTAATTAAAAAAAAAGTTAACCGATAACTTTGATCATTAAAGACCAAAAAGATATGAAGTGCACTAGTGCACTCTATAGCATTTTTTTCTGTATAAATATATATATATATATTTATAGATACGATTAGTCTAAGGAGTGCCGCACTGCACTCCATAGGAAACTCAACGAACAACTTTGTAACAGTAAGACACAAATTTAAAAAACTAATCAAAACAACGTCATTTTCAACAAATTTAGAAAACCCATCAAAACGATGTCATTTTTCACTCAAACCCCCCAACCATTCTACATCAATTCAGATTGCAGCTTAAGAGAGAGAGTGGGGTTTCCTTAGAATCCTCCTGACAACCCTTGATTCCCAAAACCAATTGGACAACTTGCCGGAAATGATTTTACCCGGGGTGGCTTAGCCTAAAAGGCTGGGGAGGCAGCGCTGAATCGAGAGTGCATTGAAGAGCAAAATTGACTCGTACCTTGATGTGCAGGATCGGCGATGTGTTTCACGTGAAGTGTTGAGTTCAAGCCAAGAAATACATCCATAGCATCGACGGTTAATATGGTAGTTAAGTCAGTTTTTCAACCTCCGACAAAGAAGACTGCAAAACGATGTTGTTAGATATTTGTGTTGCCTATTATTTGTGAAACATAGAGTCACACGGTTTTTGAAGATTTATTAGGATACTGATGTATTGCTTATGAGCTTTACAGATTGTAAATCAGTGATTGAATTGAATTATGAGACTATTAAGATTTTTAGGATTCTCTAAAGTTATCTTTAAGATTGAGAGCTGATTTGTTTGATATAGTATCTTAAGATTTCTAAAGTTTGATATTCCTTGATTGATTATCCTAAATTGATATTTCCATATTTATCTAAATTGGATACTTATTAATATATTGTAATTATCTTTTAGAAATATCTCTTGTATCTTTTTACTGCTATTATATCCAAAACGAGATAGACTTTGAAGTGATCAAGATTGACGATGATTGAGTATCATGCTGAGGAGTCCTTGCTAAAAATTCTTATAAATATTTGGGAGAATATTTATTGGTAGCAGAACTCGGGAAGAGTTTCTCTACCTCGCTATCGCAAACTGTCACAGGCATGTCACGGGAGTGTCACAACGATTCTTGTGGAACAGTTCCATAACTCAGGGGGAGTTTGGCTTCGAGAGAAGCTTTGTCATCTTCAGAGGAATTCCAAAAGATGTTGCGATATATGCAAGGGGAATTCTTGTTGTGAGTTTGTAATGTAACACTTTGCATAGAGTAGTGATAGACTGGAGGGATTTTTTTGTTCTATACTATACATATTGTAATGTTTTTATCTTAATGGATTTTTCAAGTTGACGTAGCCTTGATTATGTAACCTAATATTGGATGTATTCCAATGAAGTAAACCTTGTTAAAATCTCGGTGTTCATTTACTTTTTGCTAGTATTTTTTATATCCAGTTTATTACGTATATTTAATAATATAATTGTTTCAAGAGATTCTTTCAAATTTATGTTAATGATATTATTTTTGGTTCTACTTCTGTTCAACATGCAGATACCTTAGTGAAACAAATGACGCAAGAATTTGAAATGCGTATGATTGGTGAATTAACATATTTTCTGGGATTGCAAGTTAAACAATTTGCAGATGGAATATATATCCCACAAAGCAAATATGCTAAAACACTGGTTAAAAGTTCAGTCTCGAAAATGCCAAAACTGTCAGAACACCAATTTGTACTAATCTAAAGTTATTTGAAGTCGATGCAGGAATAGCTATGGATTTAAGTCTGTATCAAAGTATGATTGGAACCTTGTTCTATCTTACCGCAAGTAGACTAGACTTATATCTGAGTGTTGGCATTTGTGCCAGATATCAACCAAATTCCAAAGAATCTCATCTGATGGCTGTTAAAAGAATCATTCACTATGTCAATACTACATCACATTATGACATTTGGTATACAACTGACACCACAACGTTTTAATAGGTTTCAACGATACAGACTGGGCAAGAAACTTGTATGATTGTAAGAGTACTTTTGAAGGGTGTTTCTACCCCGGAAACAATTTGGTTTCATGGTACAGTAGAGAGCAGAACTCAATTTCATTATCAACTGCAGAAGCTGAATACATTGCTATTGGAAGCTGATGTACACAACTACTATGGATGCAACAAATGTTAAAAGATTACGGTATTGTACAAATATGTTTACTGTATTTTGTGACAATAAAAGTGTCATTGATAGATCTAAGAATCCTGGTCAGCATACTTGCACTAAACATATTGACATAAGACATCATTTCATTAGAAAATTGGTAGAAACTGAGATTGTCATCATTAAGCATGTGTCAACGGAAAAAAAGTTGGCTGACATTTTTACTAAACCTTTGGAAGCTAAAACATTTGAATCATTGAGGAAAGCTTTAGGAGTCTATTTTCTTTATATTTAAATAACACTAGTATGGCAATTGCTCTATAATACAGTAGTTCAGTAGTATTGTCTTGTTTTGATTGCTTTCCTTTATTATTGTTGAAGATTTATCATTCTTAAATTTCGCATATATGCAGTTTGTAACAATATCTTTCATTAAACTAGAGTTTTACCTTTTTACACCGATATGATTGATTTCTTCAATTTTCCTTTAAAAAAAAAATTCCGAGGAAGTACTAGGGAATGTCATTTAATTTCGACTAAAATTACTTATTTTCTGAGAAAAGAGTTACCTCCATTAGTGGTTGTGTGAAAACTATCTCAGATATGTCGAGGAGGAACAAGGGAATGTCATTGATCTCTACAAAATTTGATTATTTTCTGAGAAAAGAGTTACTGTCACTTTAGATTCAGCTAGCTATATATAATCAAAATCATCATTGCAAAAAGCTGCCCTAGTGGTTGTGTGAAAACTATCTCAAATTGAGGGAAATGAGTTTTCATCATGTACACACCTTCACTAAAATTCTGGTTGATTAATAATTTATTTTTCTCTCTCTTTTCTTAATTTATGTTTAGTAACCTTCACAATAACAAGGGAATTTGAACTTATTAGGATAAGTTCACCATGCTTAAGGTGACTAGCTTTCTCATATATATATATATATTTGCTAAGATGCGCTCCGGAATGCGTGCTCCAACTGTTACCGTAACGGAATTTTTGCTACAGTGCTCATGCAACCAACCAAGCGGAGCAAGAATTCCGTTACAGTAACGGTTGGAGCGCGCCTGAGCAAATCCGTATGTGTGTGTATATATATATATAATTTTCTTCTAAAGTTTTCCTGGACGATATTTTGTTTGAATTCTATTGGTTAAGTTTAATGTCCGTGGTAGTTAAAATACCTTGATTCATGCTCAAAGTCTTCTAGTCTTGATCATCTATCACATTGAGACTTGAAATTTTTTACTTTTCATTCTTCCCAAGAAGATTTATAATCTTCCTCTAATCTTTTACACTAATCCTAGAGTTTTTTTTGCACATTACCATAATCGTGGTTACCAAATGGGGTTTTTCAATTTATTTTTGTGTTCATTAACTAGCTTCTCGTCACTAATTTCCTGTGACTTTCTGTCAATCTCCAGAAGTATTTGCAGAACCTATCTGTGGTTACTTTCGATTCCACCGTGGTTCGGGTCAAACAACTCGCAAGGAAGAAGAAAGGTGGTGTCACTGTTATTACATCCTATCATGAGCCTGCCTTGACCAGATTCGCCGCACCCAAGGCCTCATCTATCCCTCAGGACATTCCTTCTGCTGGATATGCTCCAAGGATAACTCCTATCCAACCCCTCAATGAAAAATTTTTGAATGCTCATTGTACCAATCATTGGAATGACATAGCTTCTCGAAAGATAATTGGGAAATGTAACATTGACATTCTAAGTCATGAAAAAGCAGGGATTTAAAGTTTTTATCACGGAAAGGGTACATGAAATTTATTTTTCTTCTTACGTTGATGATCTGGTTCGAGATTTCTGTGTCAATCTATATGAAATTCAGAGTGTTGACAGTCTTCTATTTCAGAGGGTTTATGTCCATGGTCATGTGTTTGATTTTTCTCCAAACCTGATTCGAGAATATTTGGGTTTTCCAAGTGTTGATACTGTTTTTGGGTCTAGAGAATCTTCCTTTTTGAATTTTGATGATATTTCTTCTGAGTTGACTGGATGTCACATTCATAAATGGCCCCATGATAATGCCACTAGAGGCTCTGCATTGTTCACAAAATACTCGGTGCCTCACCAAATTTCAAAGTCAAATTGGTTTCCTTGCACCCATTATTCTATTGTTTTTGTTGAACTTGCACAACTATTATATTCTCTTGGGACTCATACTTCTTTTGATCTAGGATAGCACATTTGATTTTATCTGTGGCTATCAACAATGGGACAAGACCTATGTGAGTTTGGCCCAGGCAATTACCACCTTGGAACAGGTTGTTGCTGCGGCTCTTACTACTTTAGCTGATGATTCCACCTCCGCTTCTTCATTACCTGCTTGAACTTTGGCATTCTTGTTGGCAACAGGGGTGTGCATATTGTTGGTGTTTTGTGGTTTTTGTTTTCTATCTGTGTTCTTTGTTCTTTGATCAGTGCTTCTGGGATATATTGCTACATCTGTGCTTTGCTTCTGGGATATTGTGGTGTTACTACTTTTGTTTCCATTTGTTTTCTTCAGGTGTTTTGGATATATTTTACTATGTTGTTACTGATATTGCTGATTCTTTGTTATTATATTGCTGGTACTTTGGTTCCTACTACGTTATTATATTAACCCTGGTTTTACAGATTCTAACTTTTATGGTTATTGATTCAAAAACCTTAGTGTTTGTGTGTTAGCCAAAATAATGCCAAAGGGGGAGTTTGTTAGATATTTATGTTGGTTATTATTTCTGAAACTTAGAATCACATGGTTTTTGAAGATTTATTGGGATACTGATGTATTGGTTATGAGCTTTAGAGATTGTTCAAATCAGTGGCTGAGTTGAATTAGGAAATTATTAAGATTTTTAGAATTCTCTAAAGTTATCCTTAAGATTGATAGTTGATTTGTTTGATATGTTATCTTAAGATTTCTGAAGTTTGATATTCCTTGATTGATCATGCTCAATTGATATTTTCATATTTATCTAAATTTGATGCTTTTTAATATATTGTAATTATCTTTTAGAAATCTCTCTTGTATCTTTTTAGTGCTATTATTTCTAAAACGAGATAAACTTTGACGTGATCAAGATTTATGATGATTGAGTATCATGCTGAGGAGTCCTTGTTGAAAATTCTTATAAATATTCAGAAGAATATTTATTGGTAGCAAAACTTGGGAGGAGTTTCTCTACCTCACTATCGCAAACTGTCAAATGTGTGTCATGGGAATGTTACAACGGTTTTTGTGGAACAGTTCCAGAACTCAGGGGGTGTTCGGCTTCAGGAGAAGCTTTGTCATCTTTAGACGGATTCTAGAAGATGTTGCGATATATGCAAGAGGGATTCTTGCCGTGAGTTTATAAAGTAAAACTTTGTATAGGGTATTGATAGACTAGACTGATTCTATTGTTCTATATTATACCTATTGTAATGTTTTTATCTTAGTAGATTTTTCAGGTGGACTTAGCCTTGAGGAGGTAGCCTAATATTGGATATATTCCAATGGGGTGAACCTCGTTAAATCTCGACATTCATTTACTTTTTGTTACTATTTACATATTCAATTTATTAAGTATATTTAATAGTATAATTGCTTCAAGAGTTTCTTTCAGACGTGATGTAGATCGAGATCTTCGACACTTTCTTTTGAACTTCTTAGAGCATTCTTGCCGGCAGGAGGACAACTAAGACATATTTCTAGCTGTTCTTCCTCCTCTAGCATATTTTGCAAGGGTGCCAACCCTCTTTTCCGTTCTTCGATTAATAGATTATGTGTTGAAATATTTTTGTCATATTCCTTGTTTGCAAGTTTAACCACATTCTGTGGTCTTTCGTTATGGAACATAAGTACAATGATTTTAAGTTATTATCACATGAACAGTTGTAGGAATAATTTTTACATTTGTTCTCTGAGATTTGTAGTTGCATTTGAATTTTTTATGAACTCTAATATTTCAATTATCTTTGTTTATTACTTCATTGGAAACTATTTCAACTCTAATATTAGTTCTTTAACATCACTGGAAACTCTAGCATTAAATTGGAAGGAAAGGAAGTTCTCAAAAGTTGGAAAGAATATTTTAAATTTCATTGTTTTAGCAATTGAGAAAGCTAATATAAATAGTTCGCTGTCTCCGATTTAGTGTTACCTTATTACAATTGCTTGTCTTAAGCCTTGTGTCCCTGTCTTTTTCATGTGAACATGTTCAGGAATGTTAAAGATTGGTTCATAGTAGTTTATATAGTTGGGAAACTATGTTGCTAAAAAAAGTGCTTTTGCCCTACTTAAGGAAATAGAAATTGACAAAAAGAACTATGATAATCTGTTCTCTTTGAAAAAAATTATTTGGCCTCTTCGAGGAATAATATAATTCCAAATCTGGTCACAGATGTCAATGATAGCTTACAACTATTAATCTGCCTGGAGATATCTTTTGTGCTCTCTGCATTTCTTCCTAGTTTTCAATTTGATCTGATAATGAGGTTGTGTGTATCCTGACCTAATTGCTCATAAGGTTTCTGTGTTGTAGTTTTAGGAAGTCTTTAATTTCTGTAGGAATAATATCAATTTCATTTATTTAGATACAATGTTAATATCTAGCATAAACGATATTGTCTTGGAAAAAAAAAAAAAGTGAATGTGGAGTATACATGAGGCCAAGGATATCACACTCACAGAAAAATCCAAACCGAAAATCTTGGAGCTATAACGAGAAGGTACTATATATGAAGAATCAAGATTTTGCATTTATTGTATTAAAATAAGTTTCGACAAAAAACCTAAATTTAATCATTTTATTATTTCACTTCTTTACAGGATAGTGTGAGTTGTGGGAGTTTTTATTCGGATGATGAACTTCCATCTAATGACTTTAATTGGGAAACACAACTTCTTTTGTGAGAGTTAAATGCTAATGTTGCAAAAATTTTGGAAGCCAATTGCAATTGAATGCCAATATTGAAAAGTTACTCAAGAATATCAAGCATCAAAAAGACATGAGTGGGAATGAAATGCAGAAGATACTTCATTGTTTTCTTGTGCTTCTAACTATCCTAGGAGGTGCTTTAGGCTGTGTGTGGAGGAGTCATTTGTAATTTGTAATTTTCATCAAATGTAATTGTTTTTGATGAATTATGTGTCTGATTGTTATGTTAACCTTTGTTTAAAGGAAAATTGGTTTCGATGTCTTGGCTTTGTGCTTAATTTGAATTTCTTGTTAATGTAAAAGGAGTCCCCAATTGCTAGATCATGTATTGGTTGTGTTACTCAAATTAACATTCAAGTCACGTTTCAAGCTCAATTTTTCTTGGAACTTCACATTGGAATGCTTTTACTCAGACCATGCTAATTACTTTCAACTTAGCATGAAATTGACTATTGTTCAAGAGTTATACCCTGTTCTGATGATTATGTGGCTTGTTTAAAATTCCATGTTCATGAGAAAGCCCTTTCTAGCTCTCTTTCCTTTTAAAGGAGGTTTAATAAGAAAAATAGGTTGTGACCAGGTCCATTTAAAGCAACCCCCTCTTTGTCAGCCTACTATTTGAACAAAAGAAGTAGCACCCTAAAGTACAGGATAGGGAGCCACCTAGGAGAAATAAGGCCAGACAAATTTCAACACTTGTTCTTGATGCAAAATTGATACTTGATAATTTCTTATCACTATATTGTGAAAAACTGACAGTGTAAGATACAAAAGTATCCATTATTGAACTTTGCTTTCAAAAACTGGGAAAGCAAGGCCACAGAATTTGCAGACGGATGAATTTTGAGGTACTACCTGCTTGGTTGATAGTTCCATGCATTTTACATACAAATAAAAATAAATTGGTCTATTATTTAGATGTAAATAACAACCTCAAGCAGATCGATGACCTCTGGAAGATGAATGAATGCTGAAGACCTCTGATCTTGCTAAATATATGTAAATATATGTAAATATATGAAATGCTAGTTACACTATGAATAAAATCTTACAGTTGCAGCCACCCAATGCACTTGGGTTTCAAGATACTATGTATCCGTTGTTAACATGATGGTTTATAAACTAACTTCTTTTGCAGGTAAACCTATAATCAACAAGAAAGACAATGATGGTATGAAAATAAAGATTGAAACAACAAGGAAGACAATGAACAGAGACAACGGAATTGAGCTAATTTAAATACACCAGCTAACTCCTCACAACACTAATCACCTATTCAAATCCCAAATAAAATTTCTAGAATTCCTTTAAAAATTCAGCCAATTAGAATCAACCTGTCAACAAAATATCAAATAATCAACTTGGCCACCAAATAAAAAACAAAGACCACAAATTTCACTGGTAATACCCATATCAAATAACAAGAAGCACTGCTGCAAACTTCTTTAAAGTCTAAGAAATGCTTTCAACTGTAACAACAATATGAAAAATACATTATCTTTATACCAAATTGAAATGCAATACAACATCCACTTGTCTCAATTATTTCACTAACAGCAAACTAAAAACATTCAAGAACATAAATATATTAGCATAATACATAGACCCAGCTAGAGTATAATTTCCCACACCAAGATGGAAGCCTGCTTATGCATAAAAACAAAGAACCAAAGTAATATGATATGCATACAAGTAATCCAATAGTTATTTGCACACAGAAAGAAAAAAAGTGAGAAATATACCATAAAACTTGCCTTCCAACACTTCTTACTCATGTTAGCGAGAATTTCTTTGATAACCCTATGACACTTGATCATGGTAGAGGCCAAACAAATAAAAAACTTGTATGTAAAGGTAAAATTATTAGATATCACAAAAGAAAGTTCAATAAGGACTAGATGAGCCAATCAATACCTACTTGATTTCTAGTTCCTTTTCATTAGATGAGTCTGAATTGAAGCTTTTGTCATCTACGGTAGATCTTGGAAAAAAAAAAACCTATTTTAGGACACTTTAACTTTAGGCAAAAAATAAAAATCAATAACAATATTACCTACCATTTAATTTAGAACAATTTCTTTTGTCATGTGATGGCCCTCGAAGTCCGCTTCCTCGAAATAGCCTCATATTTGAAATTGCCTTTTCTTTTCCTGATTTAAGTCTTCTAGCACATCCTTTGGTTCTTACTTGTACAAGATTGCAAATACTCATTGATTGCTTCGAAGCATTCCCAACTGATTGGGACACATTTTGTAACCTATCTATCTCATTTTTCTTTTCTGTAAGCACCCTCAACTCATTTAACACAAGTTCATAAGTTTTACTATTTAAAGATGCTTCCTCAACTACACCTGAGAAATAATGAGATAAATGTGCACGTCGTAACATCATAGGCGCTCCTTTAGCTTGGGTATCTCTTTATCCAATTCTTTCACTTTTTGTCAACTTCACCAAGATGTAGGAAAATGATTTATCTATTTTTGGCGAAAATATACCAACATATGCCTACAAGGCAACCTTTCAAACTCAAACTTCTTACAACTGCAAGATGCAAGGTCTATTTTCTTATTGTGATTAATTTCTTTACCTTTATTTGAATAATCATCCTCAGCAATCTTGATAGTGTAAATGCCAATGTACTCATCTTCAAATGTGCAATTTATGGTGTAGGAGCCAATTTCAAATATCTTCCCTTGAAAGATTTTAAAATTATGTTTTGTGTAAGTTTTCACCCTTTGTTTTTCCATTAGATAAGATTTTTTTAACTTCGATTTTTCATCTACATCAACATGATTTGCAAACAACCCCTCTGCCTCTAGTTTTTAAGAGCTCTATTAAATTGAAAGACAAACCTAGTCAAAGTATTCCTTTTATCGATATATCTCTTGAAAAATGCATGTGAACTCTTAGCACGTTAACTACTGCTCATTCCAACACTAAAGATCTTGTTCACATAAAATCTTCAATAAAAAAATTATTTTTTGTCAATGTATTTTATATTTTATACCTCTAAATTGATAAACTAAACTCTAGAGCTACTGAATCAAATTTATTATTATTTTTAAATAAAAAAAAAGTTAATCATTAATTTTGAATATTCAAAACTTAATAGTGCACTCCATATAGAGTGCACTCGCATTTTCGATATATATATATATATATATATATATATATATATATATATTTGTTTATATATAAAATTGCTACTGTCGTCCACATATATTAATTAAAGTGAAAATATAAAAACTAATAATGTTATAAATAATTTGATGTAATCTTATTAGTACATTACATTTTAAAAATGTAAATGTATTGTGTAATTATGTGAAATAATTAATAAATATCCTTCAAACTATTGATAAGTTTTCTTTTTCTTTTTTTTTTAATCAGTGGCTTCCGGAGAAGGTTATTACTTTTATCTCAACTGTTCCGCTAGAAGTTACAACTCACTAAACTAGAATCTATAGAAAGATCGAGTCGAATCCATAATTTGTATTATTTTTTTAAGGTCTTGTTCCGAACCATTTACCCACACCCTTAGGTGCGTTGAACTAAAATAGTTGCAATTAGGACAGTTTTTAAAAACAACCAATTTGTATTAGTCTTTAAATTTCGTGATCCTTAACCTTTAATCTTAGGGTTGGGGTTTTGATGGAATGATACATCCTTTGATGAGAGGCATAAATAATAATCATAATAATAATAACCTACCACAAACATTTTATAGTAGTTAGAAACTTTTTTATCTATTCTTAGCCAAGAAGGTATGATTTTGAGCCATAATATGAAGAAAAACAATAATTCCTCTTGTTCCATAAAAATGGTTCATGTTCTTTTGTTTCTTTTTTTCTTTTTCCCACAAATTAAGAAAAGTTAGTTCATATAGTTAATTTAATCATTTTTAAAGATAATTTTATTTATATACCCTTCATTCACTAAACTACTATAAGTATTAGAAAATTCTAACTATCTATATTTAATATATAAAAGAAAGACAGTGATCCTACGATGCTAACATGTGTACTTCCTTAAAAAAAGATAATAACAAAAAGAAAAATTTCAAAATATTTTAAAATATAAATATTTATAAAAAATATAGTTTTAATATCTTTTTATAGGGATTATAAAGTTTGAGATTTCATGATTAAGGAGTATTGCATTATAGAAGCCTGATTGTATTTTCATGACAATATTTAGTTCCGTGATCTTCCACTTATTATTTAAATTCAAAATTGATATTGATACTACTGTGAATTTAAATAATTGTATTTATTGTAAGTATCTTTTTTTAAAAAATATGTATATAACTGTAGATATTTTTTGAAAAATAATTTTTGGATAATATAAAAAATTACAAGAGTTTTGTTGATTATATAAATATAAATATATATATACATATAAATATATAAATATATATATATATACACATATATTTAAATTTTTAAAAGAAATATTAATTTTTTTTATTGATGATAGGTAAAAATGCATGTCGTGACACTTTTCTCAACTGAACCTTTATTATACACAAGAGGATAATATAAAGCAAATAAATTTTATTAACTTTTACCTTTATTTACAAAATAAATGATAATAATATATTTAATTAAATTAATACTTACTAAAAATTAAAATTTTAATTGACTTTTGATTAAAATAAATTAAATACTGAAACTCTTCACATTTTTTAACTATTTATTTGTCCAATACATGGTGATATATTTTTAACTCAATTTATAAGAATAAAAAAAGTTTGTTCAATTAATTGAGTGAAATTATAATTATAAAATATTATTAATAATTCTTTTAAATATAACGAAAAACATAAAATATATATAGAGTCTAATTTATAACTAGTTTTAAAATAAATAATAAATTAATGATTAAAATTGTACTTAATAACGGTCATAGACTCATGATTCGTGAGTTTGGATTAAATAAATTTTGTAGATAAACTAATATAAATTTTATTAATTAGATATTCATTCAATTAAAAAATAATTGTCCTTGACTTTTTAAAAGAAAATAGACAAAGAGAAAATTTGAAAAAATAATTTCTTATAATAACAAAACTAAATCGTAAGAAATCATTAATTTTGTTTATATAAATATACATATATATATATATAAATATATATATACATGTATAAAATTTGATTTTCTTTTAAAATATGATAATTTAGATGATCGGTGAATGATACATTGATTTACTTTTTAGTTACATTTTTATTTTTAGTTTTATAATTCAAAGTGATAATAATATTACTTAGCAAAAAAAAATCATTTCAATACTATTTTTTTTTTTAAAAAAAAACTTTATTCAACTCATTTAAGAAAACATAATAGTGATAACATATTATTAAGTAACTTTTTAAAATATAATGACACAAAAAAGTAAACTTAACATAAAATATAATTTAAAAATATTTATAATAAACCATCATATGAAATTTAAAAATAATTATTAACTAATATGAATATAATAAATTGGATTTTTCTAAAAAAATTGAAAATTACACATAGGTATTTCTTATTATTTAATTTTAGAAAAGATGTTAATTTGAGTCAGTAATAAGGACGCATGAATATCACGATTATTGATAACTTCTCGTGTATTAATCGGGTTTTTATCCTAACTAGAGTAATAAAAAGAAACAAGCATAATACTCTCTTCATTACTAAATATCAGTTATCAATCAGTCATTTTACAAAAATTAAGGTAACTTTTTTCCTTGCCTTCTAATCATCATTTCAAAAATTTAGACACTATTTCACTATATATTATTAGAAGAGTAATATAGGAAAAACACATTCAAATACCTAATCTATTAACAACAAATACTTATAATTAGTGATATAAAAAGTTAATTAAAATGACTTATATTTAGTAACAGAGATAGGGATGACAATAAGATAGGGCAGGGTAGGTTTTTTAAAACCCAGACCTGCTTGACCTGTCCAATATTGACTTGCTTTGGTATATCCCAAGCAGAGTAATTCAATTCCAAACCAAATTCACCGTCTAATAATGCAATTGTGAAGTTGAAAGAGATAATCAAATCACAATCCTCAGATCTTTTTGATTTAAGCTCCTTTTCGTGTGGCAATTTATTAAGCTTTAGATATAATAATGAAATGCAAAAGAATATTCAGAATATACTTAAATATGGGAAAATAAAGGAAGCAATATGTACCGGTCTGTCTACATCAACATAACCTTTCGAAATTACCATACTCTGTAGCAACATAACAAGAAGTAAATTCATAGAAATTTTCAAATTCATTTATGAAACCACACCACATCACTCTAGATTCTAAAACCACACCACATCACCCATTAGTTCTTCGACCGAATCCGATCCTCAGATACAAACAATTCTCACCTGATCTGTGCAAACTCAAGTACTCAACCTCGTTGCCGCAACACCTCCTTTAGACTAACTAGATCTGGGAGTCAAGCCATCCTTGCCGAAGATCCATGGCAGTCAGAGTTTTTCTTCTGGCATTCTTAGTGGCATCGCAAATAGCATCTTCCAGGAAGATTTTAAGAAGTCATTTGGTCTCTTCATAGATCAACCCACTGATCGTCGGTTTTGTAATTCCTTGGATGTTGCGCCAGAGAACCTTGCGCTCAGAGAGAGAAGACAGTGGGAAGAAGAAAGTGAACGCCAGCAACGACTTGAGAAAGAGGAGAGTGAAATTTGAAAATGTTAGAAAGGATATTGAAGAATAGCCAATATAGTATTCGAACATAGATCCAAAATAAACTTTAGTAACTAATGAATATTCAAACAATTTACGGACAGTCAAATAAATATTTCCGGCCAATTTCCCATTAAAATCCAGAAAGAATAGCATGTGATAAACACTTGTCTCCATTTAGAGGGGACGTTTTTGTCATCACAAAAAGAAGTTCTTGGTGTCAGCCACTTTGCCATCATCTCCATCATCATCTATTTCCCTCCTACAATCATCTTCACTCGCAGGAAAATTAAACCCACTCCATCTGCATTCTCCTGTCACTTGGCAAATTAAAACCAGTCCAAAAGGTCCACACCTTCATCAGCTTGGAGGCTCACAATGCAATGAAAAGCCCTTCAATCAAAACAATTGCCATTTCAGTCTCACATGAAATTACGCTAATACCATGAAAACCCACCAGGGTATAAGCCAAGTAAGCATTTGGGCACATGCCCGGCACCAAACCTAGGGGAAGATCTGCAAACACCATTGATTTTATAATCCATTTGGAGAGAAATTTATGCAGTACTTTGTCGGTTTACATGTGAATTAATCAATTAGAGAATAGAAGAAGAAGCATAAAACAGGGGCTCCTTCAAGCGGTGCCACCCCCGCAGTGGCTGACACAGCAACCCCGATGCCTGACCTCAAAGCTCTAGTTCATGCACATAGCCTCGTCTTCGATAGGCTTGTAGAACTCAATTCGACTAAATTCTACCACCCACAACAGGATGACATTTTAGACCAACCCAAAGCTTACTTTCATGGCCTCTCTAAAGCAGCCAAAGCTTCCCTGAAACGCCAATCGAAATAGTATCTTAAACTTGCTTGCCGGGACCGTCTTGATCTCGAGAAGATTTCCGAGTCCTCCACTCCAGAACTTTTGAAAAATCTATTGAAAATCGCAATGAAAGTAGTGAGACCTTGGCACCTAATGATAAAGATTTGGACATTGACAGTCCCAAGCAGATTAATTTGGAAGATCAGAAATCGGTTACTCATGAAGAATTGCTGGAAAATTGCTAAGGAAGTTTGAGATGTTACGTGGGAATTGTGGTTAAAAATCGGAGGATGGTCGAAGATGGGGGAACGGGAAGAGGAAGAAAGAAAAACAAAATAGAATGCTTTTTAATGGACTAATTTGTCCTTAAGAACGAAGACATGTGCTTGTCACATGCTTTCCTAGTTGGATTTTAATGGGAAGGTGGTCAGAAGTATTTTTTTAGATATTCAGTTGGTAGAAATTAATAATTAATTATTAGAATTTACTCTGGATTTAAGTTTGGGTACTATATTGGCCATTCTTCCTAAGGAAAATTAGGATTAGAATAAATGCTATATCATATGTACTGATATATATAATTTATATACATAAAAAAACAAGTCTAACGGGTCAGGCTTGACTAGGTCTCTAGCCAGTTCCAAGCCTGACTTGACCTGTGCCTAGGCCTTCCACTTGAAACCTGTACTTGTCCTATTTTAAAATTAGTCGGATAATATCTATCCCAAACGATTCAGGTCAGTTTGGATACCCGTCAAGTCGGGTCATTTTTCCATCTCTATTCAGAGGGAGTATTAATTGTAGTAGAAAGATGGAAAAATTATTTGTTGAAAATGAGAAAAGAGAATTAGTTGGAATTTTTAATAAGCTTATTTTTAGTCCTTTACATCACAACCATCTTTTGGAACATTAGAACGAAAGAAAGAAAGAAAATCGGACCATCTTTTTACAGGGGAAGGGAGTACCCAACAGCTTAAAACGTACAAGAAATCAACACGGTCTGGCATAAAAAAACAACTCCATGCCAGAGCATAAACTTCTTCTTTTTTCTTTTGGTTAAAAAGTTAGTTTTTTATGCACTCCTTTAATATGTTTGCACATACCTTTTTTTACAGATTTTTAAGGAGTATTGATTTGACATTTAAAGATGTAATTGAGTAGGTCGAAAATGAAGTCTGTATAATGCAGAATTCACTCCGATTCTAGTCAATCTAAAACAATTCGATTAAGTAAAAACTCATTATATTTAATTATTTAATCAGATTTATTGGTTGAATTTTTTAGATAATCCCATTTATTTATTTTGGATTGATGGTTGGATATAAGATGAAAAAAATCGATTACAATCGACCCCAATCAATTATAACTTTTTTATTAAATGAATCTAATATATTAAATCAAATCAATACTCTTGAAGAGACCGAAATTTTTACTCAAAAACAAGAGCTTTCAATGGCAAAATACAAGACTACAAAGAAAAATTCATAGGCAAAAAACATGGAACCAAAAAAAGAAAGAAAAAAAAAAATTGCCAGCTACGCAGAAACAGATCCAGTAGATCCCACACGCTTTCTGCCCTCGGCCGCCTATGTTTATAAATTTTCGAATCCTCTCACACATCACACCGAAAACATTCCTTGATTTCCTCACACTGTACTCTGTGTGACTGTGAGAGAGAGAGAGCGACGGTGTCACCTCATTCCCCCCAATCCATTTTCCATATATAAGTTCATCATTGATTTCCATTCTCCATTGAAGGAGTATAATTTTTTTCTTTTCGTGGTGAAGAGAGAAAGTAGGAGAAAAAACAGAGAAAACGAGAAAATCCCAAAAAAGGGAAAATAAATTTCTTTAGTGGCGAAGCAATACTTATTGGTGAGATTTTTCCATTTCTTTTCCGGCTTTGTTTCCTTTTCTGTCCTTTCACTTCCATATATACACATATTTTTCCACTCTCTCCGGCCGCATTGCGGCCGGAATATAACTTCCACATTCTCCCGTCCTACGGATTTCCTTGTTCTGCTGCTTGTCTTCGCGCATCTCTCTAAGGTTGTTGTCCTTTCTTTCTTTCTTTCTTTTTTTTAATCTTTGTTTTTTCTTCTGCCTGTCTGTATATGAAAGAAAAGAAAAGTGCACATGCATATACTTTTGTTTTCGGGAACAAAGTTCCAACAATTGAAAAGATTCAGTGTATCGTCTCTTGGCCAAAATGGGATGAGTTAAATCAATAATACAAACATGGGTTTTTGTGAAACAATGTTGGTTTCCCATTGTTTCGGTTCTTTTACATGATGAATCTTCGGTAATGTGGATTCCATCTTTGGAACTATGGGGGCTTTGTTATTGAAGTATGTAACCTTCATAAATTTCTCCTCTATATTTTCCCGTCCATCCGTCCGGGTTCTTGAGGGGGTTGGAGTGTCATTGGTGTTGTGGAAGACAATACTACATGAATGTATTTTAATTTGTTAGGCTAGCGGGAGCACCATGTATTTATGAATAAAATCTTAGAAATCCAGATGGTAATGAACAGAGTGGGTTCATGTGCATGGTTGACTATTGTACATTATGAATTTATTGACCATTCAAGACAAAATATTTCATTGGTTTTCTCTGTTGTGTGGAATCTACCATCACATGTATGCCATTTCCCTTTATTAGTTCTTTCATGTTCTTTGGTGCTTGTTATGGGTAAATATTGATGGAAGAGATAATTTCTTAATTGGATTTGAGTTTGAGATAGACCCGTTGTAGCTTTTCACACTGCAGCTTCAGCTATGGAGCACATGAAGATTCCTTTTAAGGGCATCATCAGTGATGTCAAAGGAAGGTGGGCATGCTACAAAGATGATTGGCTTGACACCCGCAGTTCAGGCATAAGGTATGGCCTCTTTCTTGCATATGGATTGTGGATCTTAATCTGTGGGGTTAAATTTTTCAAAAATGATTAATATTGTTTGTGTTCTGCTGTTGATTGATTTTAGGATATTGGCTCCAACGGCATACATTTTCTTTGCCTCAGCTCTTCCTGTCATTGCCTTTGGGGAGCAGTTGAGTAGGGAAACAGGTTATTTTCTCTCTTTTCAAGTTTTACAGAATTTTCTTGTTTTGATAGTTGTTGCTGTTTTCCTTTCCAAATTTTCTATGTATCGAGTTCATGGAATTTCTGCCCCGTTTTTTCTTTCTTAGATGGAAGCTTGAGCACCGTTGAAACTCTCACTTCCACTGCTATTTGTGGGATAATCCACTCAATATTTGGTGGACAACCTCTACTGATTTTGGGAGTTGCTGAGCCTACGATTATAATGTACACTTATTTGTACAATTTCGCCAAGGAGAGACCAGACTTAAGAAAGGACCTGTATGTGGCCTGGGCTGGATGGTGTGTAACTGCTTGCAATCCCATGTCTTTGTATTTTGTCTTCAGCTAATGTTTACCGGTTTTCTAATAGTTTGAATTGTTTCACAGGATCTGCCTGTGGACTGCCCTCATGCTGTTTCTCCTTGCTATCTTCAATGCTTGTGCAATTATCAGTAGATTTACAAGGGTTGCAGGGGAACTTTTTGGCATGCTTATCACTGTTCTCTTCTTTCAGGAGGCTATTAAGGTTTCTGATTTATGTTTAATCAATGCTGTCCCGTGGTAATGTTTTGTGTGATATTTGGATTATAGAAACCTCTAGATGTTGTCTGTTAATACTTATAATTGTTTGAATTTCAGGGGTTAGTTAGTGAATTCACTACTCCTAAAGGTGAAAATCCCTCGTCTGAAGAGTACCAGTTCCAATGGCGTTATGTAAATGGATTACTGGCAATTATCTTCTGCTTTGGCTTGCTGCTCACTTCCATCAACAGCAGAAAAGCTAGGGCTTGGCCTTATGGTACAGGTATGTTAGATGATGTAGAGCATGTGATTATGGGGGTGAATAATTTTTCCTTTTTGAAACAAAAATATTATCCTTATAAACTAGTATCATTTTCAACCTGCCTCCTGGGTGTGCCATTGAATAGGTTCTTTTAGAAGCTTTATAGCAGACTATGGAGTTCCACTTATGGTAGTGCTATGGACGGCAATGTCATACGGTGTCCCTGGGAAAGTTCCTTCTGGAGTTCCCAGGAGACTCTTTTCTCCCCTTCCTTGGGAAGCAGAATCGATGCATCACTGGACAGTAGTTAAGGTTTGCCCATATCTCTATTAGATATCTTTACATTGTTTTATGCAATCCAAGAACTGGAATAGCAGCATGCCAGCATCTCTTGGTATGTTTCCAAAATGTTGGTAAATAAAGTTCTAATTTGATTAAAACTTCAGGAAGATCGGTTGGACCTAAACTAATTTTTCTTCTTTTTGATAACTTGAAGTTCCAGAATGATAATTTATACTGTTTTATTTTACCATTCATGTGCAGGATATGGCAAGGGTTCCAGTTGTATACATCTTTGCTGCGATAATTCCAGCTCTTATGATAGCAGGTCTATACTTCTTTGACCACAGCGTGGCTTCACAGATGGCACAGCAACCAGAATTCAATCTTAAAAAGCCATCTGCTTATCATCACGATATCTTAATTCTCGGCTTCCTGGTAGAGCTTTCTTGGTCTACAATATCAAACCTTTTCCTTTGTCTAATATCTCCCCTTTGAAAATCTAACTTATTGGCTTTTGTCTTGCTCACAATTTTGATCTCAGACCTTGATTTGTGGGTTGCTGGGGCTTCCTCCTTCAAATGGAGTTCTTCCACAATCACCTATGCACACAAGGAGCCTTGCAGTTCTCAAGAAGCAGGTCTGTTATGAAATCCTAAGAGAAGTTTTGGAATTTTGGTTATGAGTAACTGTGCATTTCTTAATTAAGATTAACACTCTTCTTTATTTTATGCAGTTGATCCGGAAAAAAATGGTTAAGAGTGCCAAAGAAGGCATTAAAGAGCAAGCAAGTCACTCAGAAATTTATGGAAAGATGCATGCTGTTTTTGTGGAGATGGATCCTGCCCCCACTGTAAGCACACTGACCGAAGCTCACTTGCCATGTTCAACTTGTCCTCAGGATGACATTGATATATGGATTTTGTTCACCAATTTGTTGCAGAATGCTGTGGACAAGGAATTGGAAAACTTGAAGGAAGCTGTAATGAGTCATGAAGATGGGGATGCTGCAAATGGCGCGTTTGATCCCGAGAAATATGTTGACGAACATTTGCCTGTGAGAGTAAATGAGCAGAGAGTCAGCAACCTGTTGCAGTCCATACTTGTAGGTGTTGCTGTATGTGCTATGCCTTTGATCAAGATGATTCCTACCTCTGTTCTCTGGGGATATTTCGCCTATATGGCAATTGATAGTCTCCCTGGTAGTCAGTTCTGGGAGAGGACTTTGCTGCTGCTAGTTCCTCGACGTAGACGTTTCAAGTAAGTCATGTATCAGATTGCATTGATCACTCTTTCAGCAGGTCTGTGGCTATTGAATGGTTTCTTGATTACTTGTCTGTTTTCACTGATTGTTTTGGGTTCGTTCTTTCTTTCAGAGTCTTAGAAGGAGCTCATGCTTCATTCGTGGAGTCTGTTCCTTTCAAATACATTGCGATGTTCACAATCCTCCAGATAATATATCTTTTAATTTGCTTTGGAGTGACATGGATACCAGTAGCTGGAATATTGTTCCCAGTGCCATTCTTCCTTCTCACAAGTATAAGAGAACATATCTTGCCAAAGTATTTCCCACAAAAGTATCTTCAGGAACTAGATGCAGCTGAGTATGAGGAAATTGCTGGACATCCGGGACGTAGAGGGAGCCATTCGTTTGGGGTAATGAATATATTACAGTTCAAACCAAAACCTGTTCTTTTTTTTTTCTTGTTTTTGTTCAATATGTATTTTTCTACTCTACCCAGGGAACCTATGATTTTTATTTATTGGGATGATGCATTTATCTTTTCTGAAACTGCATCGTAAGCTAGAATCGTTAAATTTTCCACAGAAAGCAGAAACATCTAATCCTGATTCAGAGGATGATATTGACGACTTTACTTCTGCTGAGTTACTGGATGAAATGACAACCCACAGAGGGGAGTTGAAGCGCAGATCAAGCATCAGTGCTGGATCTTTAAGCTTCAACGACAGGCAATATCAGGTTTGTTTTATTCCCTCGAATCATTTAGTTTCTATCATCCAACTCTCTTGCAGAGGTAATAATTCGAGGCAAAATTTCACTCTCAGGTTCATCCGGCAGAGGGGGAGAAGTCTTAGAAAATAACAACAACTCTTGAACTGACACGGACAATTCTTTTGATTCCTTAAAGAGGCATTTAGGAAAATTTATCGGTGAATGTCACTTGATATTATACTTTTTGACAATATTTTTTGCATAAAGGAGAAAAGGAAAAAAAAAAAAAAGGGAAGAAGAAAGGACAAGAAATAGAGACAAAAGTACTTGATAACTAGGAAGAGAAGCAATGCTGTTTACTGATACAAGATTTGGATTTTCCTTCCAAGAGCAAGGAGAAGAGGATCAAGTCTTGGAACCATTGCAATAGCAGATGCCAGGTTTTTTTTCTTAGAATCTGAGCTTCTAAAACATTGAGCCGGAGGAAGGGAATGCATAAAAAGATTGATGGGTTTTCAAAACATGTAAATGCTACTGCTTATCTTGGAATTTCTATTGAAATAGAACTACGGAAGCATTATTATAACTAAGGACTTTCACTGCTCAGACCTTGAGCATGGTGTTGAATTTTTTTTTTTTTTTTATTATTATTATTATTTTTTAGCAATGAAAGTAAATTTAATATTTTCCAGCAGCAGATGCCCTTGAGAAGCAGTTCTTTGTTGAATGCCTAGT
>JAOXNR010000028.1:16738236-16759210 GCA_028571225.1 Parsonsia alboflavescens
AGATCCATTCCGCAGGACAGATCTCCGCAAAATCTTCAAATCAGGTATCGTTCTCGAACTCCAATGTGAAAATTTTTTAAAAATCCTGGGACTCCAGATCCGTTTCCTCATGGATTCGGGATCCGGTTCCCCTTCAAGCAACGTTAGGTTGAATAAGAGTTGAATTCTTGATGATTATGAATATTTTTTAAAATAACATACTTTCCCTCGTTAGCTAGTTTTGTGCTTGACACGTGACCTGCTTTGAGAATGGCTGGAGAGGACTGTTTGGACCGTTACGACAGTTCATAAATTCATGAAGGACTATAATATCTGAGAAAAAAATATGTGAGATTATTATATACTTTCACTGTGGAACCAAATAGGCAAAAAGAATTTTTAAAATAATATATTTGCCCTCACGTGCTTGGCATGTGACTTACTCCTCCATGGGAATAACCAGAGAAAGGTTGCGTGGACCATTATGACAAGTCGTAAAATCATGTGAGATCCTTATGACCAAAAAAAAAATTTTATGACCATTTTATAATTTGCCCCAAACTAGTGGGACCAAATAGGTGAAAAGCCCAATCATTTTATTTAATTAAACTAAAATTTTCAATTATAATGAAGATTGATATTTTTAGTCCTCCATCTTTTATTTTATTTTTGTGTAATAATAATTTTAAGTTAATTTACTTTTTTTAGTCCATAATGCAGGATATAAAGTCCATTACACAAAAAAACATTTAAAAATCATAGATAAAATTGATATGTCAATGATTTATTTTGAGATTATATTTAATATTTGAGAGGAATTTTACTTAAAATAATATATATTATTATGTAAAACAAAAAGAAAAGTCATTCACGGCTACGTTGGTTAGAGTCTTTTGATTCAAATATGACGGGCAAGGTTTGAATCCTATTGTAGGCAAAAAAATTTATTTTTAAGGATTTAATTTTAGAACTAATGACGTAAAAAATAAAAAGTTGGAGGACCAACAAGGATTTAGAAAAAGGTGAAGGATAAAAAAAATAATTTAAATTATGAAATTCTTAAAGTATCCTTCTTTGACCAATAAAAAAACTCTCCAAAACATGTTTTTTGATTATTTTGACCAATTGTGTAAAAAAAAAAAGGTGGAGGACCCAAAAAACTAAAGTAAATCGGTATGGACCAAAGTTACAAAAAAAAATGTTGGATGATAAAAAAAACTATAAAAGAAAAAGATTTTTTACCAGAATTATAAAAAAAAAAAGAAGGTGACCAATCTTCCAAAGTTGTTTTATATTTGGGTTCAGTAATTTATAAGTTTTTTTCAAAATTAAAATCAATTTGGATGAAAAAATTTTTTTTTTTTTTTGTTTTTATTATTATTTTTTTAAATTTGATAGAATGATTATTTTATATAATTTTTAATGTATTATTCACTAATATATATATAAGGAAACATAATTTTTTTAACACAATAAATTAAGTGCAAAACCTTTTTAAAAATATCATGAATTCAAGATGTAACAACAACAAAAATAATAATAACATCGTGTTCAATTTAATCTCAAACTATCAAAAATAATAATAAAACTATTTACGTCATTGACATATTTTTATTTGTTATAAAGTATAAAGATATGCCCATGAATTAAAAAATAAATAATTTTCAAAATATTATAATGAAAGAAATAAAAATCTCAAAAATAAAAATGGAGAAAAAAATAGAAAAAGAAGAATTGAAAAAAAAATGGAATGGAAAACTCAGGTGCGAGGGGGAGTTAAAAAAAATAAAGGAAGAAAGAGGAAAGAAAATGAAAGAAAAAAGAGAGAGAGAGAGAGAACAGAAAAAGAAAATAGAAAGGAAGTACTCAAAGAAAAGGGAGAGGGAGGGGGGGGGGGCGAGGGGAAAAGAGACGAAAATGACAAGAAAAAATTTAAAATGGGAAATATAAGAAGAAAACTAAAAATAAAAAATAGGAAGAGAAAATAAGAGAAAAGTTTTTAAAAAGGTAATATGAAAATTGGAGTGTTTAATTAATTTTTTTATAAGCTACTTTTTGTATATTAAAAAATAGAGTAAAAAGTGTCGGGAGTCCTTGAACTTTTCAAATTTTTATTTTGTCCTCTAATTTTTTTTCTTTTGAATTTGACCCTCCAACAATCAAAAGTTATTGAAAGTGGTCTTTCCATTAATTTTAATCATTACGTCTTAATGGAAGGGGGTTGTTTGTCTGTCTCGTGACATTCTATGGGGTAGTTTTGGTCTACAAATAACCTCCTTGCTATTCGATCACTTTCTTCTCTCTCATCTTTTATCTCTCTCTTCTATTATACTTTTCTTCTTCTTTTTTTTAGGGATTTACTTCTACTCTATACTTCTCTATATCAAAGACATAAAGAGAAGGTGTCATTAATGTGAAGATCTTGGCCAGGGACACCAACAATTTAGGGGAGTTTATGAATTGAAATCGAGTGAGTTAGGGATGGTGAAGAGAAGAGATTAGAGTTATGAGATCTAAATTTGGAGTTGGTGGTGTGGGATCTAGATCTGAATCAAGTTGTGCCATCATCAAAACTGGTGGAGATTGGTGTAGGTTAGAATAGAGATTGAAGATTTATAGATAGAGAGCTAGATTTGGAGAGAAAGAAGTAATGTATTGCTGTAGATAGATATGTGAAAGAAAACTTAAAGGTTAATTAAATTTCACTAGCAAACCTTCAAATGTAGTGGCTTGCTTGTGAATTTCTTGTCTCCAAGACAATTGCTTCTTTCACCAACAAAGATATGAAAATAGTTTTCATATTTGAGATTCATTCAAGTAAAATTTTCTTATGTTTGTTTAAAAGTACCCTCCAAAAGTTACAAGACTATCACATAACGTCTTTTCGTCGGTACTTAAACAAGTAAAGGAGACAAACGTACCATTTTAATAACTTTTGATAGTTAGACTATCAAATCAGGATGGAAAAAAATTAGAGGGCATAAGTCGAAATTTGAAAAGGGTTTCTATCACTTTTTATCCTTAAAAAATAAATCAAACTTTAGTTTTCTATATAAATATGTAAAATTCTAAACAAATAAGATTTTTTTTTTTATTTTACTTAAGTGTTTATTAAATATTTTTTTTTATCATATATGTGCATAGATGGAATAGAAGCTAATACGTTTAAGTTAAGAAATTGAAATTGCTTGCCTTATTCTCAATCCTTCAAAACAAACACGAAATACTATAAAAGACGGATTTACTAAAGCGTGCTCCAACTGTTACCGTAACGGAATTCTTGCCCCGCTTGGTTGGCTGCATGAGCACTATAGTAACAATTTCATTACGATAACGGTTGGAACACGTATTAAGACACACTTCAGAATGCACCTTAACAAAACCGCTATAAAAGATCATTAAAAGAAGGAAACAATTATTTCGATCACATACATGATGAATCCTAAATTAAATTGAAAATCGAATAATAATATGAAAATCTAATAGATATTACCGCAAGAAATAAATAACAACAAAATAGTATGAGATCTTTTAAAAACTTATATCATCAAATAGTACATATCACTTGTGTTCCATCTCAATTGCGAAACAACTGCCCTCAAGTTGGTCTGCTTCTTTCCATATTAATTGGCAGACCAACGATGAAAACGTATCCATTTTGGGAATTAAGTTCTAACGAAAGTATCCCATGTGCTGCTCACATGCCAATTTCTAAGGATATTTTGGTCCTTTGAAGTTTGCTTTTTTTCCCTCTTTTTCCTCTTCCTTTGCGTCACATGAGAAGTCAGATCGGTCGCCCAAAGAACAAATCCGATATGGTGCGGATTCAAGCATCAAAAGATCACTTCACCGAAGGGGAAGAACAGGTCGTTGGCAAAAACCTTGGCCAAACTACTGCTATCCAGGCCATGGCCCACCAAGTGCCTGCCTGCAAGGGCTGCGCCCAGCCAGAGCAAGCCGGCAGGCAGTAATCCAGACGACAGAGAACCAGGGGCGACGGCGACAGATCACCGCACGTTGGTGAGGACAGTTGTGGTGGCAACTCCAACTTCTATCTAAACTCAACGCCAATAGCCAAATCCACTCAGAATTGGCTTTCAAGCAAGGGGAATGAAAAATGATTTCCTCGAGCACAGAAAACCCAGTTTTTTGTTCATACAACCTCAACGTTCACCATGTCCAATTCGTATTGCAGAAGATATTCTACAATTATACTGCAGAAGAAAAAAACGAGAAGATTTTTAAACAGAACCGAAACAAGAAATTGAACAAAGTCAAGCTAACACCATTGGTGGAGTGAACATTCATATTCCTCCGTTGAAGAAATCACACACATAGAAGGGGGAAAAAAAAGATTGTCTTTCAAACCCAGCTCCATTAAACCCATCCCTTCTCCGGCCAGGCTCTGTCCTGAGCCATTTCCACCAGATCTGCGCGTCCCATCAATCGCAAACCACCTTCACTGATTGTTTTTCAAACCTTTCCTGGCCAGCCCATCCATGGCAACGCTATCCAAACCAGTCCTTTTACCCAAGAGATTGGGTAAAAAATTATTTTTTTAAAAAATAACATCAAGAAATGAAGATGGAAAAGTTGGAGAAAAAACCCCAGAATTTGGAGTAAATTTTAACTAATCTCCTGAATCATCGTCACCTCCAAAGATCGAGACCTGGTTGTAGAGAAGGGAAAAAATGTGTACAAGAAAGAACGCAACATTGACGGGAAAAAAGAGGAAGAAGAGGGAGGGCAGCCAAATCCGATGAGAGGAAGAATGGAAAAAAAAGAAAAAATATCCAAAAGGACCAAAATATCCCTGAAAATTGGCACGTGAATGACACACAAGTCCTTTCGTCAGAACTTAATGTTCAAAATGGATGGAAGGATTCTTTTTATTTCTCTTTTTATTGTTGAATGATTAAAGTTAAATGATTTGAAGGTGTTAAAATGAGATTTTGAAAAAGTTTAAGACACCTATTAATAATTACCAAGGAAAAAAAAAGGGAAGAGATAATATAATCTCCTTACCATTAGACTGATTTATGTCATGCACTCCTTTTTCTTTATATGACTTTGGACGTATCAATTCTTCTAGGAAGGTAGGAGAATGCACAGAAAGATACAATTAATTAATTTTTATAGGAGTACGATTATATTATCTTCAAAAGATAAAGAAATGTTTTTATAGTTATTAAAATTTTAAATTGAAAAAGAAGAAGAGGCCGTGAATGTAGGAGAATGCAAATAAATAAAGAAATGATTAATTTTTATAAGAATATGGGATAAGTTTTGAGACGATAAAGAGATTTTATTATTAGTTATTAAAATTTTAAATTCAAAAAAATTAGTAGGAGAAGAAGAAGAGACTTATCTATGAACTTATTAAATTTTAAAACTTAAAAATATTGGAGAAAAATTTTAGTAACTTCTTCGTCGAAAAATGAATGTCTCAAATTCTATTTTGGGTTGTTTGGAATTGAATGTCTCATTTTCCAAATTCGTAAAAATTTTATTAAAAAAATTGACAATGCAATGTGTTAATGAACTAAGTCAAACTTTTTTATTTAAATGCGTAAATCAAATTGGGACATTCAATTCCAGACGAAAGGATTATTTGAAATGGCATGCTGAAAATTTAGAAAGCTATAAAAATGAATGTTTTTGAAACTTTGAGAGTCCATATATAATATATTATTACTATCACTGCTACTATTTTCAATACCTCGCCATTAACACAATTTCTATTACCTGTGTTATAATTTTAAATTATTTTAATATAAAATAATGAACTAGAGTAATTGATATAATTATTATTACAATTATATTAAAATGTAGGAACTTCTTGACATGATGACATGTCACATTTCAAATTGCTCCTATTAATAACTGTAACTGGGGCTAACTCACTCGATGCGCAGCAGAACCACCAGGTATAAATATTAAATATTACTGTACTATAAATTATTCATTTAAATTAAACGAAAAAAAAAGGACACAAAATTTCTAGGGGTAATTTTGTAAAATTGTCATTTGGTTTACTTTTTTCAAATTTTGCCCAGAGTTGTAAGTTTTTAAAAAATGTCTAAGAGCATACTTTTGTTGATAATTATATCCCTACAACAATGTGCGTAATACAAAACAATTCATGGATTTATAACCGTTATAAGTTATTTTGTTACTGTATGGATGGTTAGTTTTAAAAATATAAATTGTTTGTTACTACTGTATGAGTTCTTAGTTTTAGGTAAGGATCAGAAAGGGCCACTATATTTTACTAAAGTTGAAAGAATGAACTTTTTTTGCAGTTTATCCAAAAGGTCATTTCCCTCAATTTTCACAAATTCTTTTTATAACAAAATTTGTAATTTCTCAATTCAAATGAACTTCAAAATCACAATCCTTTTTTTTTTTTTTAAATACGGACGTTAGACAAATGTTGTAATAAATAACACTAAATAGTTATAAAGTTATCTCAATGAATGCAAACCTATGAAACTCTTTATATTTTATTTGTTTATAACTTAATTATTTTATATTTTATTATATGTAATTTCAAAATTCAAAAAAAAGATTTGATACACAAAACTTGTAGTTTTTTGACTTAAATAACTTTCAGAGTCGCAAAATATTGATATAGAAAATGATTGATCTTATTTTTTATTAATTTTGATATATCATGATTGAGAATTATTGGTATTGAAATTTAAATGATATATTAAATGTTATGAATAATAATAAATGGTTATAACATATATTTCTATTAATGCATACATGAAATAGTTAATGATGATAATTTATATCTCCTTAATTATAACTTTACATATATATATATATATATACATATACATGAAAATATTATAAAGTGTACCGTTAAGTCTTAACGGTCAAAATTAATAGTTAACTTCTTTTTATTTAAAAATAATAATAAATTTGATCCAATATATATAAAATATATATAATAAATTAGAGTTAACTTTTTATTTAGTTTATCCTTTTAGGGTATAATATATAAAATATATTTACAAAAAAAAAAATTATTGAAGATTTTATTTTTAAAAAATAAAGTCAGATATTAACTGTTAATTTTGATCATTAGATATTTAACAGTACACTTTATAGTATTACCCTCTCTCTCTATATATATATATTTATTTATTTAATATTTATGAATAATGCTTGAAATGTTTACATTTGATATTTCGAGGGGTTCTTATTATTATAATATAGATAGATATAGATACTTGAATAAACTAGATAATATGTCTTAAATACTCTTTTATTAATGGTTCCTCTAAGGTACTTAATACTTAAGAGGGGGATACTAAATTTTAATGCCTTTTTGATGCCATACCCGTTATTACAAATAAAATCTCCCAATAAAAAGTTGGAAATTTTTGTTATGGATTTGGTCCATATGTGTACCGCACACATGAACCTCTTTTCTAACATCATCACAATGGTCTAAAAGGAATATTCGGTTTTTTATTGGGATCAACAAATAATGACATTTACTCATTCATTTTGAAATTAAATGTCTCATTTTAAAAATTAATAGACTTTCAATATAAAGGTTCTCTGATAATCTCAATAATTAAGAATTTACAACCACTTCCATAAAACTACCATGACTAATTAAACTAACGATAAGAATAAATTAGTAATTTATTAAAGTCAAATGCATTCCTTAATTTTTTTTACCAAATCAAAATGAGACATTAAGTACCTTAAGAAGTGAATATAATTTTTTTTGCTTAGCTTGATATGGATTAAAAAATTCATCTAACTTTGACTTTTTGGACTCCAAATCTTTTATTACATATGTATGTTACACTCTCGGTTACCAACAAAAGATTGACATGTGCCCTTAAAAAATTAAGGACCCAAGGTTAACTTTATCTTATTATGATTTAGTTTATAAAATATATCTTAAAAAATTAATTAAAAGACACTTGTCATTTTTTATTAGTGTTGTATAATAGAAGATCTTAAACCATAATTTTGACACTTGACTTATACGTTACCATATTATTTATGAATACAATTTAAAAACAAAAAAATTTATACAAAACAAAATTAAAGAGTTTTTAACCGTCTTTTTAAAATCATTATGATTTGTCGTTTACTTTCATTCCGCAACACATATCTTAATATTTGATTTAATCAATATGTGAGGTATGATCCAATTAATTCAGTAAAATCTTCATTATTTTTTAATCAAAAGTGATATTACTTTTTAAGAATCTTAATTGATAAGTTATGTTATCATAAAAAGTTTTAGAACAATTTGTATTAAATATGAAAAATTATGGTAAATAAACATTTAATTCTTCAAAATGCAACTCAAAAAAAAAAAAAAAAAAAAAAGATGCAGAATAAGAAAGGAAAGTGGTCCACACGCCCCATAACAGGAGCGTCAATCTTAACTAATTTGCAACTCCAACAGGAATTAGGTGGTTTTAGTACGAACCACGCTTGATTTCGGGTTTTAATTTTTTAAAGAAACTTTTTCAGTCTTTTTCCCTTAATACCCTTACGTCCATATAAATAATTCATTTTCATTCTGTTTGCCCCAATTTTAAGCTTAATGCAATCGAGCAAACCCTAAACTACGAAAATCGTCAATCCGGAGGCAGTTTTAAACTGAAGCACAGAGATCAAAATCATCAAATTAGCTTCTTAACATATCAATTTCCTGCATCGCTTCAACGAATTACGAGAAGGGCAAGTGATTTTTCGTTGACGTTATTTTCAGCTTTCTGGAAATTCATAATTTCAAGGAATTCTTTTGTTTCGATTTAATTGATCAGTTTGATTGCGTTTATTTCTTTTTACTGATTATTTGACAATTTTTTGGATTTTTTATAAAAATTATTATTGGATTTGGACTAGTTTATTTTTCTCATGATTACCTGTTGATTGCGTTGAATTTTAAAGGATGGATTATTAATGTCATTTTAATCCCCTCCACCCCCCCTTTTTTTTTTCTGTTTATTAAAAAATTATCTTTTGAGTCTATTTGGGTCTTCGGAATTGACCGGCTTTTGCTTTTGGTGGATGGTTTTTCTTGGTGAAATTAGTTTTTTTGTTTTGTTGTACTTACTTCCGTTTTCTTTGGTTTTTCCATCTTGTTAATTTATTATGATTATTAACTCAAACTAGTTTTACTAAGGTTTTTAAATACCAATTCAATTTCTTTGTTATGTATTTATGTGTCTATTGATCTTTAAATAAGGTTTCTTGGATCAGTCAATAAACTTGGAACAATTCCTTTAGTTCTAGATTTGAGGATTCATATGATATGATATCTGGTTTGGATTTTCTGGCATGATTGCATTGCTGATCAGCAGTTTCTCTTATTTCTTGATATGACAGGGTATAAGCATTAAGTGAACAAAGATGAGGTTAAAAAAAGGGAGTAGCGTGGAGGTTCTGCAGAAAATGGGCATTCCAATTGCATGGCGTGATGCTGAGATTCTCACTGGTAATGGACATACTTACAGCGTGAGGTATGTTTACAATCCAGGCATGATCAGTGAATTTGGGGTGGAAAGAGTTTCTAGGAAATTTGTGAGACCCCGTCCCCCAACCAAACAAGGTCAATTGGCTTGGACAGTGGGAGATGTTGTAGAGGTTTTTGAAGATTTCTCATGGAAGATTGCTACCATCCTGAAGGTTTTACAAGGGGATGAGTATTTTGCGAGGGTACTAGGAAATTCTACAGAATTGACTGTACACAAGTCGAATATCCGTGAGCGATGGTTGTGGCAAGATGACAAATGGATTTTGATGGGAAAGGTATGGCTTTTTCTCTAACTACACGAGTGTCAGTAAATTATCATATTTGCGTTTTGTCTGATCATCATGCCACAGATCACTCTCTTTTAACAGCTTACGTTCCCTATTTGTTTCCTAGTTACTACTTTCCTGTTCTTTTTAATGATTTCCATTTAAATACAGATACTTTCCCTGATAACCGCATCTGGCATGTTAAGTTCTGTAATCAATTAATGTATTTTGATCCATTTTACCCCTGATAACTTTCTTTTAACAACACCCTTTCCATTTCATTTCCTAGTTATTACTTTCATGTACTTTCTAATTATTTCCACGAAAATGCAGATACATTCCCTGATCACTGTATCAGATATGATAGTTTTGGTGATCAATTAATGTTTTTCGACCTTCAGTAATGGCTATTTTGATTCTGTAACCAGGCTCATTAATCGCTTAATTAATTTGTACTTCAAATTGGAATTTCAGAATGTAATTTTTTTATCAATACATAACTATCCTGTCTTCTCATTTGTAAATATATTTCTTTGCATGCATATGTATCATGTAGATACTCTGACCCTCCCCCCCCCCCCGCGGAGTTTTTCAACAACTTAATCAATTTACCCATACTTGTGTTTTATTCCGTCTTACTTTTTTCTTATCTTATACTGATTTCCCTTTCAGAGTTCTGGAGCATGCGGAGCTATACAAGATAATAAACTGCCAACTTCAAATTTCAATTCAAAGATGAGCTTTCAGGTTCCGCAAAGTAAAAAATGGAAACGAAATGAGGCTTATTTGGACAATCCAAAAGACAATGTCTTACAAGATTCCAACAAAGTGTCTTCAAGATCATTAAAGAGAATGTCCCCCTATTGCTCAACTGTTATTGAATCACACACTGGAAACATACAGAAAATCAGAGGAGTGGAGAAAGTTGGTAGGAAACAAATGGTGGATCCCAACCTGTCTGTGGAAAAGGTAGATGCTGTTGCTTACCCACGAGAGATTCAGGGTGAAACATACATGCATGCTTCCTTTAACAATAGAACAAATGGACATAATGAACCAGATGGTGCTGTTGGCTGTTCCTTAGCAGAAAGTTTAGAAACTAACGATTCTGATAGTGATGCTTCCTCCGTCGGTAGTTGTAGTGTTTTTAGTAGGAGGCAAAAAAGATTCCGTAGCAATTTTCTGCCAGATTCTTGTCGGGTAACAGATAGCTTTTGTAGTGATGCGGAGTCATTTTGTGGCCGAGAGAATGAGGAAGAAAGTTGTTCTCTTCCTCTTCCACCCGAGGAGGAAGTGGCAACAAGTATTCATGACTTAGAGTTGCATGCTTATCGCTGTACATTAGAGGCACTGCATGCATCTGGACCCTTAACTTGGGAACAAGAGACTTTGTTAACAAATCTCCGTATTATGCTCCATATATCAAATGATGAACATTTGGTGGAGCTAAGGAAACTACTCTCTTCTAAAACTGGCAAATACAATAGATAAATTAGGTGTTTCTTCCACCTCACGCCTACCCCTCAATGTTAGGATGACCAAATTTTTTTATTTCCCTGCACAGAACTGTAAGCAGCTAATGACTTGTTCTGCCTGTACTTCTGTTTTTTTTTATTGACTCTTCAACTGTCCATAGAGTTACCTCCTCCTGTAATGAGCTCATGTATTAATTTCCTATCTAGAAGAAAATAAGATGTATTGAATATTGGAAACAAAATTTAAGCTCTTCAAGCTACTCTGTTCATATTTTTTTTCTTCTAAGCTTTATATTAATGTAGTGCACTGTTAGAACAGGAAAATATCCTGGGCATAGAGTAATTTGTTGTAAAGGCAAGATCACTTAATTTAATTTGTAATGAAGAGTTGCTGACTGTACTGACAATATTCTTGCCACTGATATATGAGATCTGATCGTGCAATGAGAGGATTTGCTTGGTCTCAGTTTTCTATATAAACTTCGCAAATGGTTCAACAACTATTAGTCTGCAACCTTTGCAGCATGGATGTGTATAATTCAAGGCCAGATTGTTTGTTGAATCATGTACAATACAGTTAGCAGCCAATTATTTCTCTTTATAAAAGTTCTTCCTGTGATTCACTGTTAACTTATGATGGTTCAAGAGATCACTTGGAAGCAGATTGATTGTTTAATTTGTTGGCAGTGCGAGATTATTAGCCTTTTGTGCTGTAATGCTTTATTCTGCCAGGGGGTCCTTTACCTTGACTAATTTTGTCTTGAAAGATGCTATCCCATGTCATGTATCCTGGTTTCTCTTTTGCATTTCTGGACAAAATAATTATGGATTTAATACCTTCAATACCATTTGGCAGCATTTGGAGTTCTTGTTAGAGGATGTTGATCTACCTTCTGCATTCTCCCGAGCCAAAGTTGGAGGATTGTGTTGTACCTTGCTTCCCTGCATTTTCCAGGACAAAACTTGGAGGCATGCATCCATTGCTTCCAAAGTTCTGAAATGATGCTGGGGTCGCAAGCCTTTTCCCTCTCATATACAGTGGGACGCTACGTGCATCCACCTTCTTGCCAATGTTCATGGCAAGCCCATGGTATTGCTATTGAATTTTTGTCATTATGCTTCCTCGAATTGGTTATGCTAATAAAACTGGTTGCTTGCCAGCTATATGTTTTTGTATCCTGTTATACCATTGCGTTTGCTCCTGGTTTTTAGTTCAAATTCCTAATACTATTGCAAATGGCAAAAATCTATGCAGACCAGACCTTTCTGGTGGACCTTACGGTCCTAAGTCAGCCACAATATAAAGGGTTGTATACTTATATAGCTAATTAAGCACCGAAAGGTTCCTATAGACTTGTTCCACATCAGAATTTTCCTTGAATTTAAGGATGCTACTTCTTAATAGAGGAACTCATGTGATTAGCTTTTGTAGGTCACTGTTGGAATGCATTTCCATATGCACTTACATTTTATCATTGTGTGTAAGAATCTTCGCTAATCTGTGAAACACCTCAGGTAATTCACCTAAGCATTAATCTGTAATTGACTGAATGTGGGGGCATTTATGCACTGTATTTGTTTTTAGAATTACTCGTATGCCTTCTCTCTCTTTTTCGTGCGTGGGCCTGTGCATGATTGCACACGTGTTTACATGTGATCGTGTGTTGTGTACATATTTTGATGTTTTGTGGACCAGGTATGTGCTTATGCATGTCCATGGAACCCCTTTCATGGTGAACTTGGAGAAACAGTTCATAATTCTGTGTGTGTGTGTTTGTGCCTTTTAAGCTTGTAGTTGTGTTCATATTCTTTGTCAACATACATTAAAATTCTGATTCCTCTTTCTTTTTTATTATCTGATTCTGCTTTAATGCTTCCTCTCACACCCGTCACCGCCCGGCCCGGGGAGCCCTAGCTTGGTCACTCTTCTCTATCTGCATGTCGTCCAGTGGGAGCATGTCTTCCTGTGGGAAATGCCTTACTTCCAACCCCTGCATCTGAGGCTAATGGCCTACTAGTTGAACTGCTTAAAAGTTAAAAGACTAATTTTCTGATCTTGCCAAGGAATCTCAACTTACCTCCAAAAATGCAAACTCACCAATCAGCCTTTATCCAATCTGTTCTCTAAGATGTGCTTGGTGTCAGCAAAAAATCTGCAAGAATGTACGTAAAGAACTATGAAGGTGTTTTCTTTTCAGAGTCGGGGGCTTGGTTGATAAAGTTTAGAATTCAATACAATTGCATACATTTTATTTGAACTGTGGGCACATTAAATATCTTGAAATACAGTTATAAAATAAATCACTAAACCAAAAGTACCAAGAAGACATACGTAGTAAAATTCTTGCTTATTTCCTGAAACATTTAGTTCAACAGAAACTGAAATGTACATAAAGAAAATACTCTTTTGCCGTTGCAATCTTGAGTTTATAATCTTTTGTTTTCCGTAATAAATCTCTTCTTCTAAGACTAAGAAATACTGACCTTTCCTCTTTGCATTTAAGGTGGATACAATAAATTCTGGGTTTACGTTTAATTTATGGTCTTGTATTTGCAGTTTTTCCTGTTAAATTTCAATGTCAATGTTAACGTATTTACATGCTGGGTTAGACTGCAACTTATTTCCCCCCACCAGTATCACATTCTGTGCCATTGTTGTAGAAGATTTATGTGCAGTTCAATTTTGATAGCTTAATTTATTTATAGTAACTCAAACATTTAGTCTGCATTTAAACTTTTTGTTCTCACCTTAATTATGACTATCTATAAGAAACTCCTTCAGAGATTAATTTTGTTACATAAATAAGAGCTTACACCTTTATAATTTGAAATTTCTAAAAGAAGTCTATATTTTGAAATCATCCTTTTTCCTTTTTCCTCTTTAGTTTTTATGTTTTTATTAATTTAATCTAATTTAGTTTTTCTGGAGTTCAAAATCAGTAGAAAATGAGCAGCTTGTTAAAGAAAAAAAAAAAAACGAAGAGAATTCTGCCACTCTGCATTTATTGATTTCCATGGTGCAATTTCTGCAGCCTAAATGACAGCATCCATTTAAAAGCAAATCGGATAATTGAACTTCATACAATCATTTCAGTAAATAGTGAGCATTTTTTGATGGTTCTGAACTTCAGATTCTTATATGAGTTTGTAGACATGATATATGAGTTTATATATGGAACGTAATTAAGGTGAGTCACCACACATAAACCATGTGAATCAAAAATAACGTGTCAGAAACACTCTAAATCAAAGAATGGAAAAAGGAGAAACCCTTATCTGATTGCTGGCTGCAGATTTTCATTTTAGTATAGAAAGTATTCTTAGAGGAAATGTGACTCAATTTTCTTTGTCCATTTAGCAGCGTGTCAATGCTAACTTCAAGGACTATGGGTTTCTCCGGTGCACTTTCCAGGTTTACGTGTGGCTGTTTATCCCTTGATTCCAGTTGTCTTGGAACTATGTTGCTGCCTGTCTGTTAGCACTAACAATGGTTGGTATCAACATCCACAGTTTGATGACAAATATTGTATCTATGTTAAAGATTACACGTGTGGTGTCTGTCTGTTAATATTTTTATGAAAGTGTCTCTTTTCTATGTAGTGTTCTATGTTTCTTGTTCTCCTTTTTAGCTTTCTTGTGTCTTCCAGTATTCCTCCTGGACCTAGAAGGCACCCTTTTCTTTTGAGGTAAAGTTTGATAGGAGTTGGATTATCAAGCAAACACAATTTGGCATTCTTCAAGATCTGAACACTGTTCAAAACAAAAACCAGGGAAATAGGCAGGCAATTGATTATGCTTAGTTAAATCCACCTGTGATGAAAATATTTCAAGGCTCGTAATCACTTGCTGAGGACACTTTATATGGTATAGTTTTTCTACTTGCAAGTCTCACATTACAGTTTGATGTAGCTTTTGTAAATACTTATATGGAGTTCTACTCCAACCATGAAAATCAACAAAAACCTAATTCAACTCGTGAATATGTTATGCATTTTTGTTTTGAGTTTTAAATAGTGAACTTTATTGATATTACCATGGTAAATTTCTGGTTTAGCTGATTTTCCTTTTCAGTAATACTCAGCTTCTTTAGTTATTCTTGTCAAGTTTTTAGTTATTTTATCTGTTTTCACACTCCTTTTCAGGGGATGAAACCCTAATTAGACCCAATCTCTTGGGCATTTGACTGTGTCAGTATTGTAGTTCTCTTCAGGCAGAGAGTTTGGAATGAGCCCTTCCACCATCCCTGCCTCACCTTCTGAGGTCTGGCCAACTGGATTTGTTCCTCTTCTACTGCAAACATAGGACTGACCGCATGTTTGCATTCATAACAGTGAAGGAATCCTTAAAAGGATTTGGTAGTGTTATTAGTAGCTCAGTTGAGGTCTGTTAAATCAATTGACAAATTTTAACTACATCCACAAGTTGTCGAGGCACAAAGATAGGTTTATTTGGATGATCACACACCCACACATGAATAATGCTTTATTTTCTGGAGATGTATTCCAGGACTGTGTTATCCATGTGCTGTCAAAACTTGCTTTGCTGCATAGAAGCTTGAATCCTGAACTGATGAAATTTTCTTGCAGCCTAGGTTTGCTCTTTTTGCATAATCTGTGCAAGTGGCTTGGTGGAATGGCATAGACCTGACTGGGTTCCTTTATGTCTGCAAGGAGGCTGAGCTATTGGATTTGACTGTTCAACGAAGATTTTATACTTTCCAAACGTTATGCTCTCTTTCAAATGTTTAGGATTCTGATGACTGCTTTTCTTGTCCGATCTCTGAATTCTTTTATTCATGCATTGCAAATATTTTCCTTGATGTTGTTAACTAAATTATTTGTTCTCTAGGTTCAAAATGATTCCAAGGCGGGATGTGAGATTCTGATGGTAGGCAGACTACAGCTCTATGAAGTATTTTTCGGCTGCTTATAGTCTACAATGGGACTTACAGATTCAAGAAACTAAGTAATCAAATTCTTTTAAGGAGAACGTGTGTGTGTAAATGATCATTGAACTGAATGTGTTGTTTTGCAAGCAGGTCCATGATGCTATACTAGACAGCTTATCAGTCTACTAATTGCTAAAAGTAATGGTAAATCCAGAGTCAACCTTATGTTGGTCCTCCTGGATTATCCTGATGCAACGTTTATGACAAACGTGTTTTGTAATGATACACATTACGAATTAAAATTATTTACTGATCCTTTTTTTTTGCATGAGCCTCGCCTTCACAACCTTCAAATAGTACCACCTCTTTTCACCCGACCTCTGATATTATACTAGCTTTAATTCTAAGGTATCTAGGATGTTGTCGCTGTTTAATGCAGATTTTCAAGTCAAAACTGAACAAATCTGTCAATTTTGAATGAAGTTAAGTTGGAGAGGGGAGTCTACCATGACAGATATCGAAATTTGCCATCTGAAAACTCTAGACACCATCTCAACCTAAATGATTTAATGTACATTTCCAAATCCAACTAGGAAAGGCAGTACAGAGGAACAGGTAGCATTTGACACCCCCAGGTCAATGATAACTGCAAATTCAAACGGTATAATCCTTAAAATAGATCAGCATGGGAATAAATTAAAAATCCCCAATCGACATTGACATTCTATGTAACGCAGGACCCGTTATGGAACCAATCCGCAGACTAGCAAAATTTCCGCATGAAACCGCTTCTTTTTCCAAATGTCTTTTGAGAAAAATGCACAAAAGTTCCATCAACCATTTTGTTGATTCTTCATATGGCCCTCTACTTCATACAAACAAGAGCAGTAAATTCATATCGAATGATTAGAGTAAATATCATTTCTTCCCACAAACATATCAGACCAAAAGAACCCAGCATAATCCAAGAAATCCCTAACATAAAAAACCAAGGTCCTCAAAATTCCTAATGAAAAGAGGAATAATTCTAAAAGCCTCCAACTGTAGGAAAATTTCGGGAACTTCCGCATGAGAGGCACGTCATTCACCACCACCTCTAACTTCACTCAAAAGTATCATCATCGTCATCAGGAAGTGGCTGACTGGCAGCTTGAAGGAGTTCAGCCTCATGCCTAACGGAACGGAAATTTAATACTTGTCAGAGTTGTCCAAAATCAAGGAATAAGTAATTCTAACTCAAATAAATGAACGGCTCATGCATCATATCTTTATGAAGAGAAAATCTAGCTTCACGAGATTACTTAATTTCATACGCGTTATTAGATGCAATAGTGCAGGCAGGGAACGAGATAACTTACTGTTGTTGTGCTGCCAAATCAATCTGCACTTCTGGTGGTGCCAGGGCAGGAGACTCCACAAAGTGAAGGTTTTGATCCCTAAAACAAAAATGCATTAGCAATTAAACAACTTGGAATAACTAAAGACTACAAATCTGCTGATAAACCAGTGTAGGTCACTAGACTTTTCTCAATAAATTTCTATGAATTTTGACCAAAACATATTTGCTGGTGAACAATTTTTTCAATAACTAGGAACTTACCCGGCAAGTTTTCTGGCAAGATAGAGAAAAGGCTTCTCAAAGTTATAATTGCTCTTTGCTGATATCTCATAGTACTGCAGATTCTTTTTCCTGTGGAAAGTAACCTGCTTAGCCTTTACTTGCCTATTCTTCACATCAACCTTGTTTCCACAAAGTACAATGGGGATATTTTCACAAACCCTGCAAAAGACCCCAAAAGAAAATTCCATCAGACTCAGCTTAAGTACAGACATATTTGTAAGTTTTAAGGTGGCGAGAGAGAGAGAGAGAGAGAGAGGGAGGGAGACATCAGCACACACACCTGCAAAGATCACGGTGCCAAGTAGGAACATTCTTATATGTCAATCGAGCAGTTACATCGAACATGATGATTGCACATTGTCCATGGATGCTGCATTTAACTTAGGAATATCAGTAAAAGCAAGACTACAGTTATAAGAGGAAGAAATAAAGTTCAAGAGTAAAAGAAACATATAATGTGTTCTAGCATGCAAGCAGTTTAACAAGACAATATATAACACCAACATCAATATTCCAGAGAAGAAGATCCCCTACAGACAAAATCAGGAAATTGATCAAGGATCAATCATGTTATTAATGGAATCACCAAGGAAGACATTAATGGAGGAGTTCAATGAAGAGAGAATTCATGGAAGAAATATGTTTATAAAGACCTATTCTTCAAGTATGAGAGCTAATGATAGCCTCGGTCCCTCATGAGATGATCTACAAGAGGTACATGTTAGGGCGAAATACAAAGACTTGTATTTCAAATACAAGGATTAAGAAGGCAAAGATGGCATTGATGCACATCAAAGATGGAACAACTTGAAGGTGATACCATGTTTCAAGAAATAAAGCTTGTAGATGAAGTGCAAGTTGAAGAGCTTTGTATTACATTCAAAATTGAAGACTTATATGACATTTTAGGAGACTTAAATACAAGTACAAAGTTGCCAAATAAAAGGTGCACAACGTAGGCCAAATAAAAGTATGAAAGAAAGGTTGAAAGAACAAGAAAAAAGAGGGAAAACAGCCCCTCTGGGACCAGCAACAGCTGCAGGAGGCCAACCACCGGACAAACTGCTGGAAGGATCCGGCGCTCACAACCGGCCCAGACAGCACCGGAACCAGCCCAGCCCTGTTGAATATTTAATGTCTTTAAGGCTTTCTTCTTGTCATTTGGACATTATATTAAGGCTATAAGTGTCTAATTACCTCAAGCACGAATTGTTAGGTTAATTTAAGACTTTGGGACTATATATAGTTCTTATCTTTGTGATTCACACAGCAATTCTACGAACATAACTACGATGAGTGACTCTTCTTTATTAGATCAAACTTCATCTTTGAGTGGATTTTTCAATAACTTTTCTATGGTTCTTGAGATATTTCAAAGGGATTTTTAATTACTTGGCTTAGAGATTGAAATTATCTACCCAATCAATTAGGTTGGTTGATTGTTAGCATTAACAAGAGATCAGTCTAACTTCTAAGCTTGAACATCTTGATGAGTCTGTAATTGATCAAGAGTTAAGATAATGAGAAACAACTCTCAAGACCACATCAGGAATTGTATAACTTCTATCTCAAATTATAAAAACAGCAAACGAAACCATTGTAAATAAAGGAAGTTCTTATCAACCCACAAACAAAGTATTAAGCTCATCTACACTTTCCATGTAGAAGATCATAGAGAACAGCTCATAATAAAAGCCTCCACAATGAGCTTGAACTTAATAGTGTCCATCCACATAATGCAAAGAGTGAGATTTAAATTATAATACAACTTGAACTTGCAATGATTAGATAGAATATCATCTCATTAAGGTACAAAAAAACGAGGAGAAACATGTATGAGAAAAAAAGAAGTTGATTTGACTTACTAGTAGCCATCCCTGAGACCACCAAATTTCTCCTGACCAGCTGTGTCCCAGCAATAAAAACGAAGTTTCCCACAATTTGTATAGAAATCCAGTGGATGAACTTCCACACCAATTGTTGCTATTGTTCACAATCCAAGAGGAAGCAGAGCATAAACTCGTTACTAAGTCACATAAGAGAAAAATGGAAAAATATAAAAAGCCATAAGAAATCTTGAGACTGTACTTACGTTCATATTTCTTCTCAAATTCACCAGTAATATGTCTCTTCACAAAAGTTGTTTTCCCTAAATCAAAAAACAGATTATCAAATAAGAATTAACAAATAAGTGAACCAAAAAGGTAAAGATTTTTCTACAGCATCCCAATGGGGAATTGAGACCTAACGAACTTCAACAGCAGATCCAGTTCTCCAAACCAACATTTCCCATATCCGTTCCTCCTCTAAAACATTCAGAGGCCCTAAACAGAAACTAGAGGATTCTGACTGTGCCAAACAATTAAAGAAACTCTTAAAATCCAGACATACACAGACCTAAAATACAATAGAATTCATACTAAAATCATCTTTCGTAGGCAAACGGATATATACTTAAAACTAACTAAACATAACAAATCAATCAAAATATTTAGCAAAAAATTTAAAACGATTAAAGAAAAAAAGAAATTTGTACCTGTTCCACCATCACCGACGATTACAAGCTTAAAGCTTGGATAGTCAACAGTTTGCTGACTTGGCAACGCCTAAAAAAATTCATCAACCAAAAATTAACACAAAATTCAGATCGATTATTACACAAATCCAAATGGAAAAATTAAAACAAAAATTAGCAGCAAAAGAGGTTTTTTTTAAAGCCTTACCATGAGTTTACAGAAATGCTTGAGAAAGCGGAGGCGAATTGAGAGAGGTGGGGGAGAGAGACAGAGATGGATTGTCAGCAAGATGTTTAAGCGAGAATGGAAAATTGTTAGAGAATGAAGGGTTTTTGAAGGGAGGTTTTTGGTTTCTACGTATCATAGCTTTAAGCTGACGCGACCATCTCAACCGTTGGATCAAAGTTTTTCAAAGATCTAGCTTTAAGCTGGCGCTACTCTGTCGACCGTTGGATCAACCTCACTTTCTACACGTTGGACTATCCTTTTCCCTTTCTTTTCTTTTTCTTTTTGTCATCTCATTATTAATAACCATAATAATTTCGTCATCTCATCTTTTATTTATTTATATATATATATTATATTTAAAAGTAAAATCTTAAATTCAAAAAAAATATATATTTTACCTTCAATGTGATTATTTATGTGTCATCGGTATTTTTTAAAATTTTAAATTTTAAAAATTTCAATGAACTAAAGTATACATGTTGAC
>JAOXNR010000028.1:16776073-16797046 GCA_028571225.1 Parsonsia alboflavescens
TCTATCTATCTATACACACACATACACATACATTTGTATAGATTTCAGAAATCAATTTTAATGAGAATGTTTTCTTCTCCCAAATTCTCTTCACACGCAACATTTTTCCATTATGGTATCAAAGTGGAGATCCTGAGTTCAACTCTTATTGCCATCAAATATTATGTTATTAACCACATGTTGGGTTTATTATTGAAAATTTGTGTTCAGCTCACACTTGAGGGGGAGTGTTAGTTAAATGATTGAATTCAACCCCTCCCTATTAGCTTAAGTTTTTAAAATAGGAGGAAATTTAACACTATTTGCCTCATTTTTAAACAAAAACAATGATATTTCCTATAGCCAATCTATTACTTTTACTTGTTTTGAACTTCTACATATGGGGATATTTATGGGGTTTAACTAACAATATGGCCACTAAAGTTGTCATTTTTTTTTATTACAGTTTGACCATTGAAATACAAAATCAATCAATTTAACCATTATACTTTTCATTTTAAGACATTTTAACCACTCTAGAGTTGTTCAATCAAATAACAATCACAAATGTAATTAATCTTCGTTAATAATATCATACGGCTTGACATGTCATTGAAAATTTCCTTCTTGACTAAATTAAATGTAATATTTTATTCCATGTCATTCAAATAATGTGTCAATAAAAAATCAGATAAAAGAAGAAATTGATAAAATGAAGAAAATTCTCTTAGCTAATATGAAAAATTGTGGTGATATGGAAAATCACATGACATTATTATTAAAGAATTATTACACTCGTGACTATTATTTAATCGGACCACTATAAAGTGGCTAAATTTTCCAAAAAAGTAAAGTATAATAGTTAAATTGATTGATTTTATAGTTCAATGTTTAAATCGAAAAAAAGTGACAATTTCAATGATCACATCGTTAGTTAAACAAATATTAAGATGCATTTAGAGTTCTTTTTGCACATGGATATCAATGATTTTAGTCGATGTTTTTTTTATTATTATTTTATTTAATGAAGTAAAAAAACAGAGGCAAGAAAAATCATATAATGGTCCCTTTTTTTTAATTTAAAAAAACAAAAAAGTTTAAGGACCCAAAAGGTAAATAAAATGACTAGTGACTTAACATAAAAGATGAAAAAGTTTAGGGATCTAATATGTTAAGAAAAATCATTAGTGACCTATAAAAAAGTTGAGAAAGGAAAAATGAAATTTTACCTTTATGCTTAGATTATTCATCAAAACAAATATATTTATTTACCCTGAAAGATATATAAATATATATATATATATATTTATTGGATATATTTAGATTATTCATCAAAGGGATGCACACTTAATAAACCGTAATTGATTTTTTGGAAACATTTTCTCCTGTGGCAAAGATGGTCACTACCAAATTTTTGCTTGCAGTTTTGTCTTTCACTAAGGGCTGTTGCAGCAATAACCCGTTGTATGGATTAGAACAAGTTAATTGAAGACAACGGACCGCAAATAAAAGAAAAGTTTTATATATAAAAGAATAATACTCCAAAATTGAATGCCCAATTTGATTTTCATTTTAATAAAAAAATTTGAATTAGTTCATTAACCTATTACATTGTTGATTTTTTTTTTTCTATTTTAGGAAATGAAATCTTCAATTTCAGACAATCCAGAACGGAATATGAGGCATTTATTCCTGGCAAAAGAGAGTACTAAAAAGCATCTTTCTTAAAATATTACAAGGAGCCTCTAAAATGGAGGAAAGAACCGAAGCAGCACCAAGTTCCTCAATAGATTGATGACATCTGGGTTTCCATATTCAAGGATTGCAGCTCAATAAAAGCAGAGGCCATGCGAAATATTGGACCTCCTTACAACTAGTAAGCAAACATCAGAGCTATGCACTATCACCAACAAATGACCTACAAAATCTGTGTGTTGAAAGAGCAAGCAGAGAACACATTGGAATTCCATACACAAAATGCCTCTGTTTTGGGAGAAACATGGTCCTCAAATAGTCTGTTACTCATTGCCAATCGGTGGGGAACTATGAATATCTCCATCTCAAATGAAATGGAAGCCACGGAGATCAAAGATTGTAGTTATAATGAATGAGAAAACAGATAATTGAATAATGGAGCAGCCACTCCTGCACTTAAACTGTTCCCAAGCAGTGCATAACTGCAGGAAAAAAAGCCAAACAGTGTAAACAGATGATATGCAAACATGGCAACCAAAATCATAGGGACAGCATTATCCAGAGTGAAGATATAAAGAACAAACTATGCAGGTTAAAAGCATATGGGAAGGGGTAAAGGGTCACCAACACATTATCCTTAATTTGAACAAGACTTAATTGAATTGGTTTAGTAGAGCATTGATGGAGTAATATAGGTAAGAAACTAAAGAAAAACTGCCAAGCAGAAACAAAGAGATATATTCTGATAAAAATAGGGATCAAATTGTTCTTTAGATTCATGGTTTTATGAAATAAGTATCCCCATCTCCCAAGTGCCCTTTGGCTTTTCCACAACAATGATGCTCTTGGATTTCATTACAAGTTTCAGATCATAGATAGCCTATTAGTTCATTTGACATCCAGGAACTTATGGGATAAAGTAACAACACCTTGAAGAAAAAAAAAACTATTGCTTCCTCCGTCCGAATTTGAACGTCCCTATTTCCATTTTAGTTTGTCCGGAAATGAATGTTTCCTTTCTTAAAAAAGAAGAAGAGTAAATTGGTAATTATTGAGAAAGTCAAATAAACTCCATAAAATTTTATTAAGTCAAAATGGGACATTCAATTCCGAACGAAGAGAGTATTTCATTTTATGTTGAATTAATAAGCATAGTCCCCAAAGGGATGTTGGTCATGAACGCAGAACATTCTATTTAATCGCAACAGTAAGGTGCCTAGATCTAGGTCCTTAAAGCACCTCCAATGGTACACTCTTTCAAAGGATGCCTATCAGGAGTCCTATATGCCACGTACTCATTTTATTTAAGGCACCTTAAGGATCCATATCCTCCAATCGTTCTCCTTTCCATGACACTCCTAAGGTAGATTCCGCCTGTTAACTCATTTGTTATCGTATCAAGAATATTATTTTTTAACATTTTTATATTTATGCTATTATTCAAGAAATTTATATATTTGAAAAAATAATTTTTAAAAATATCTAATTATTCTAAAATAAATTATAAATAAAAATTAACATAGAACTTAATTAATTTTTTCGAAGTTCCTTCAAAGACATCTTAGTGAGTGGAGTGGCAAATTCGTAGACCATAGGTCTCGAGTTCGAATTTCATCAACGGGCTCCTGAATTTGCGATGTTAAGGTGCAGGTAAATTGGCCCGACGCCTCTAAATAAAACTATTAAAAATTTTTTTTTTCAAAACAACAAAAATTAATAAACTTATAAAATTTTATTTTAGAACAACATAATACATAAAAGAAAAATGAGTAATAAAAACTAAGAGTGCATAATATTAAAAGGAATCATCATTACAATTAAAATAAAACGACTAAATAAAAGTAAAAAAATTAATAAAAACTACATTTGTAAAAACAATTAATAAAAACTATGATTATTTCTACATAGAGTGGAGTATTTATAGAAGAAATAGAATCGAAATCTTATCCGAAATATTATGCTATTGAATATATAAAAAATTTAGGAATAAGAAAAATGCAAAAGTGACCATTTATTTTTACGTTTTAGTGAAAGAAAGAAGAAAAAAGAAAAGGAAAAAAAAAAACAACTCCAATGATAAATGTTGTGGGACCTATTCTTACACTCTCTCATGCTTTTTGAGTTGGGCATTGGTGCATATTTAAGCACCTTTCCTCACTCTCTTTCCTAATCACATATTTATGCACCCCAATAGGCACCCTTCTCCAATGGTAAAAATTTTCACTCCACTTTAAGCACTCACATAGGCATCACGATTGGAGATGTTCTTAGAAGCCTGCAGTAGCAGCAGGCCTCTTCAGAAAGAGGAAGTGAAAGAATCTACTATCGCTTTATATTTTCATGACTCAAATATCCCCAGCCATTGAATCAAAAGAAAACTGAAAAATGTTAGAGAGTGAATTGCTACAGATACAAATATGTAGTTTGCAATAAAATAAATCAAAGAACTTGATTGAATTACGATATAAATGCAAATATCTAATATAAAAGGGCAGATTCCTAATATAGAACTGAGTTGATACTGTAATATGATGGAACTATATCATTTCGACATTCCTGCTCTCTCACAAACAAACTTTTAGGGGAAACATACCATTGACGAAGGCTTATGTGTGGTGGTAAATGAAAATCCTCCGGAAAGGAATGTAAATTTGCAACCTAAAGAGCAAAATGTTGAAATTAGGATCAGACGAGAGAATGCTCATGTATGTGTGTATAAAACCATGGTGCAGGTGAGAGCTGGGACAGGAACGGATAGACTAATAAATGAGAGAAAAAGTGGCAAGAGAGGTAACAACTGCAAGAGAAAAGAACCTACCTCCCTGGGGGTAAAGTATCTAAGACGAAGCTCACCCTTTGGAAGCAATTTGCTCTCAGAACATCCCTGCACAAAGCAATTGACAAGAGACTTCCTTACTGTTTAATTAGTTAAATATTATACTCCCTCTGTCTGGAAATGAATGTGGGAATATTAAATTTTGGATTATCTGGAATTGAATATTCCATTTCCTAAATTAGTAAAAAGTTTATTAAGAAAATTTACGATGTAATGTGTTAATGAAATAAGTCAAACTTTTTTATTAAAATGCTTGCAAGTCAATTTGGGACATTCAATTCTGGATGGAGGGAGTAATTGTTTGCCAGGTTAATCAGAATTCCAAACTACAAAATGCTGAATTCTACTGCACAGATTATCAAAACATGAAGAATAAAGAGGTTTTGTTAGACTATGTATCCAAAAAACAGCTTCTTATTCTACTATGCATGTCAATTAGTTTCCGGATGTAAATTTGACAGGAATATGAATCTTGTCTAGTTTTTTAACAGTAATAAGTCAAAACACAGCCAGCAGAGATACACTTTATCTTATCATACCCTCTCAGGCCAGATACAAGCTTTCGGAGGAGCAGGGTAGCTTCCCCTGACCCCCAACCACTAAAAAAGAGAGAAGAGGTGGGGGGGTAGTTAATTCCATTTAAAAGGAGAAAAAAAATTCAGTAGTTCCTCCCAAACCTTTCCCAGTCAAAAATACATGACACAATCATGAAAAAAACAAAAAATAATTCAAGGCCCACAAAACAAGAAAAAGCAAAATAAGAAAGGACCCTTGAGTTCCCTGACATGCTAACTCTCAATCCTCACTTTCACTCAGCAATCTCACTCTTGCCTTTCAATCTGTAAAAGAAAATAAAAGCCCTTCTGAAGATTAAAATTCCTTTTCTGTTTGTGGTCTTTACACTTGCAGACAAAAAGTTGATGCTCCTGCCATCACAATTGGTTGCCTCAAGGTCTCAAACTAATATTTATGGTGAGCCATGTGTATCATTTATTCTTTGTTATTTAATTTTGTCTAATTAGTTGAATATGATAATAATAATAAGAAGAATGATAATCATAGTAATAATAATAATAATAATAAAAAGGAGTCAAACCCCGCCACTGTCTCTAACAGAAACTTGCAGGCAACTTCTGAAAGAAAATAAAATATTTAATAAACTAAAGGGAAAATGAGTAGAAAGATGCAATGCAGCACATTTCAAGGTCTTGTCATTTTTATACAGCAAACTTTAAAGAATAAAAACAATGAACACCACCAAAAGAACCAATAGTTATCAATGCAAATAGCAAATTTCACCTTTGAAAAAAGTAATTTTTTTTCTTAGCTTGTGTTGAAATTTGAAACAAGAGCATTAACATTTTTCCATACCATCTAAATCCTAAATGAGAAAAAATCTGATTTTATTCTTTCCCAACAAAACAGGAGGATGGGAATGAGATAAGATTGCATATCAAAGTCAGCCATGCAGTTAAAATCACATTGGTTTTCACCAGTCAATCAATTTACTATCCTAAATGATACCTGGATGGTGGCCAAAAGGGAACCAGTACCCTTTAAATAGCGATAATAACTTTTTGTGAAACAACAACAGCGTTTAGAATCTGGAAAAACAACATCTGCAATATTTTAAAGAAATCTGAGTTACTTTGAGAATATCAACAGAAACTGTAAAAATATTACCAAAGGATCACAAATTCAACTATCATATTGATACCAATGACAGTTCCCCATCTCTCTACCGAGCTTGATGCGACGAAATATTGATCTAGGCAACTATGTCCAGAGCTGTTCCTTTTACCAGATTGCCCAGAAATTTCACCAGTCAAAGTTTTGGTTTCTGAATCCACCTTGTACTCAGAATTCTTATATTCAAGAAAATCCGATATGGGTTGACAGTTCTCCATCAACTTCTCCCAATATTCTTGAGCTTGTGGACCATTGATGCTTATATCATCATGGTCATATAAAGGACCTGGGCTCCAAAACAGTTGATTGTTGAACTGTTGATTTTGAAAAGATAAAGGTTTCCTTTTGGCCTGCGACATGTAACACAGAACAAATTGCAATAAAATATATTCTAAAACCGAGCGGTAACAGAGATAAAAACTTGAAACCTCCTAACCACAATCAATACATGATTTGTATGAAGGCAATTAAAAGAACCCTGAAGGTACACTGTTGCCACTACTATTGGTAACCCTTTTCAACAGAATGCTCAATTCCTCATCCCCATGGTACATGGAAACTCAGGATGAATTATTTTTATTTCTATAATTTGGATAGTAATCAGAAGACCTGTTCCCAAAGAAAAGGAACACCGAGTCCAATTCTTGCGAACTTAACAGTTCAAATAATCACAATGCAGTGTTCTCTAAACCAATTCTGAAACCCAGCTTAAGTTTATGTTATCACAAAGGAATTATGAGTTCCTCCCATAAATAGAATTCCACACTAAGTTCCTATTCCCCCAGTCTTTAGAATGTTGTTAAGTTTATCTTGTCAATTGCTTAAATCAATAACATATAAATATTTTCCTAATTTACTCTAATTTTAAACTATTTGATCCATTAAATGTTGCATATCCAATAAATCATTTAATATTGGGGGGAGGGGGGTAATTAAAGTCATCTTCTACTACTATTTTATATATCTTACTGTCCTCTTAGTTCTCATATGTGGTCAAAGATTGAAAAAATTTTAGGGATAGAGGGAGTATTAATAAAAACTGTTTGGCATTACTGTTTTTAATATAGGCAATATAGAAGAGTTATAATTCTTTATATAAAATCTAAAAGAATGGGTCAAAATGGACAGAAAGCAGAAAGGCAGCACATGAAAGTTGTGAATTACTGAGAATAGGTTTGCACTCATCTGATTTGGAAGAGGTTTGAGGGAATCAGTTTCTAATAATTTTCTCTTCAAAGAATAAAAATTAGTAGGATCAAAAGCTAAGAAAAGTAAAGAGATGTTCCAAACCAGGGTAAGATTTTTATACTTAAATTAGTTCAGATGGGTTTTTTGAAATGTTAACAAAATCTAAAGGAAATAGTTTTTCAGCTTTCTATTCAAGTTTTTCCACTTATATTGACTCAATTGAAAGCCAAATAAACCTTTGGAAAGAAATATTCAGAAGACCCACACAGGTTGCATTTACATTGTAAAGTGAAGAAAAATCTGAAGGAGGAGGAATTCTAGAACTGTTCCAGATCATGCAATACTCTCTCTCCTGTAGTCCTTTAAACATAGTTCCACCCACTGGATTCCATTTGACAAATCCTTTACTCATCAAAGAAACTTAAGTGGGTACACACACACACACACACACAGAGAGAGAGAGAGAGAGAGAGACCAAACAGAAATACCGAGGCCGAGAGTAAGGGATGCCAAACTGCAGAGGGCTCAAAATAAATTCCTGTATGACAAAATCATTTTCCTCCAGTATTCGGACCATCCGCTCATGTGTATCAGATGCCTGAAGTTGACATTCAGTAACAATTTAATAAAATCAGATAGAACATACCTTATAGATAAATGAATTGATGACATAAAAAACAAATACACATCTCTTAACACCGGATTTTGATGAACGGACCTCAAACCCAACAACATTCTCCACAAACAGCATGAGTGGAGGCTGCCGAGATTTTGACATCAACTCCAAAATCCTGAGAAAGGATGATGCACGAGGATCACTAGAACCCTTTTGCAGACCTATAAACAAATATGTATTACAGAACACTCAAATCAACTCAACAACTAAGTAACTAGCTCCATTAAAGAAAGGGAAATTGTATTACCTTGACGAGTATAGGGTTGACAAGGTGGAGATAAGAGCCATGCATCAGCCTTGTAACTGTCAAGATCAGCAGCACTCAGGGATTGAATGTTACCCTAGTCCCATCAACAAGATGCAATATTCAAACATTCAATATCCAGAACCACCAAAAAAACTGCCCGTTGGAGGTCAGAAGAAACAAAAAGTAGAAAGGGAGGGGGCTGCATACCCTCTCTTTTAATTGATTTAATTTAATACAGTCACTTTTTTAATGTCATTAAGCAATCCTCTGAAACGGGAACAACATATGAAGTTAGAACTGACCTTCTTATACCCTTGAATTCACAGGGCCCCTCTATTCAAATTTAAAGTCCTTTATTCTCTAGACACAAAAACTATTGACATGAAAATCAAAGAGAGGGATAAGTTATCACATCATCATTATTAATAAATTAATGGTACTTATGTGTCAGTAAGTACCGTAATTAATGGTACCTTTGAATCTATTAAACTAAAATTATTATTGTAATTACTGATGGGTTATTTGCGAAATTTTCGTGAAAAATATGACTAGAAAGAAGCCTTTTAAAATTAAGTTTCAGTGATGATAAAGAAATTCTGGAAATCTCAGAGGAAAAGCTTTTTACATTTGGTTTACAGCCACCCACCATCCACAATACTGATTTCTTTATATTCACCATTTTCTTTTCCTTTTCTTTCTCCGTTTCAATTTTCAGTTTTTAGAATAAATATTAAAACATGTCTTTCTATTCTCCTAAAACTAAATATTAAAACCTTTCAGGATCGCCAAAATTCAGTTAGAAGTTTTCCAAGATTTGTGAAACACCTTCCCACAACTTTTGAAGTTAGACATCTATGAAACAAATATATAATGAAACCATATACCTTTCATTCTTAGAATCAAATTCCTACAAGTAGGGGGAATTATCTTGTTAAATGCTGAAGACACATACCTGATAAGGCCGGTGACCAAAATTATGTTCATAAACATCATTTGCAGCGTCATTTATGTCGAATGCTTGGACAACTACAGCATTAACCGCAGCTTTCATCAATGAATATCTCTGCAGGAATAACATTTTCTTCTTTCAGGAAAAAAATTTATAGATTATAACATCGCATCAACGAAAATTATAGCCGTCAACTGTGAAGGAGAACAAATACCATGCCACCAATACCACTGTAGAATTCCAGGACACGCCATGGCTCGGCCTCGCTCTTCCTTAAACCCTTGAAGTACATTTTCTGCAGAGCCGAAGAAACGTTCATTCCTGATTTGCAGTGTGGAAACGAGAAACAAAGCGACGTCGTCGTTCTCCTGGTTCGTGGCTCCATATATGAGCATTTTGCCCAACTTATTTAGATCGTTATTGAAATGCATATTTTGATTGATATGTGTACATTGATTTGTAGAGAGACGTTGTAGACAATAAAAAATATATATTTATTTTATAATAAACTATGTGAAATAAATAAATAAATAATATATTTATGATGAATAAAATGAGATGGATTTAGAATTTCTATTATAATAATTTTAAAATGTGCATATTTTTAAATCCACTAAGATACTTATCATATATTTAAAGTCTTAAATATCAAAAGTGTGACTTAGTAATTGATAAGCTGGACTTGTAAGATGCATCTGTGAATTCAACGTTTTATGTGATGATTTGATTAAGTATGAATTGAAGGGCCATTTTCGTTGTACTCATTTAAATAGTTTGTTTTCAAATCTATTCACTTTTGTTCAAAATTTTAAATTTATCCACTTTCGTTCAAAATTTTAAAATTACTCATTTGAGTATTCATTCGTCATTTATGTCGTTTTTAAGTTTGAAACCAACTCAAATATTGAGCCAATTTCATTGAAGTTGATTCAATCTTTTAAGTCAATTTTACTTAAATCGGCTCAAAGTGAAATCAATTCAATTATTGAGCCGATTTCAAAAAAACTAGATCAATTATCTGAAAAAGAAAATTAAGGAAATAAGAAAAGAAAAAAAATACAAGAATGATCTCGGCATGATGGGGGAGAGGGGTGATAGAAGGTAGAGAAAACGAAAAACTGGAAGTAAGACAGAAAGAAAAATACAGGAAAAAAAAAATGGTAGGAACCACAAAAGCTTTAAAAAATAAGCTAATTAATTAAAGTAATTTTTTTGACTTAAGTTTTTTTTTTTTTTAAAAAAAAAAACTCAAACAAACATCTTTTACTTTTATTTAAGTACTTTTTCATGCTTAATTTTTTTAAAAAAAAAGAAGGCCTAAACAAACCTATCCTTTTTGAACCATTTGACATGATAGATTTTCTTACTAAAAATTCCAAAAAGAACCCGAAGGAATCCTATACTTCACTAAATGATTCCTTTCCGTCACCGTTGACTTTGGCACCAGATGGGTCGACCCGTATATAAATGGGCAGATGATGCAACTTCCAAAATTATCACCATTCACTTCCCGGAGAATATAATTTCGATATTCACAGGCAAATCTTGTTCTCTAGCGGTTTTAAGACAAATAATTAGTGCTCAAACGATTAAAATTCAGTTTCAACAGAATTCTTTTTTTTATTTTTTTGTCTTTCTTTTCTTCTTCAATAAAGAAAAGGATACTGAAAACAAGAGAATTGTAAGCAAAGTGCCAAGAAAAATAATAATAATAAAATTGCACCAACTAGAAAAATGATTCAGGATTCAGTATCCTACCAGATTTCCTCCTATGAAAACATTTTTACTCTATGATATATTGCATTGTCAATTTTCAATTTTATCAAAAAAGAATATGAAACGTTCATTTTCGTTATAAAATATTGCTACCATTAGAAAACAATAAGTTCTATGTTTATCAGCTGCATGATAGTACGATATGATTTGTTTCTTAGATTTTTTTTTTTTTTTTAAAAAAGTTTTAAGAATGGTTAATTTATTTTTATATATCTCGACATTTTGAGAATCCAATAAAACGTTTAATGAAATTGAAACTCAAAATTTAATATGATGCAGACTCAAAACCCATGTGTCCCGAAAAGACTTGTTTCTTAGAATTTGGTGCCAGTTAATTTCCAGATATTGGAAATGCCGTTGGAACTTCGTTGGCCATTGAGATTCTCGCGGAATGTTACTGTCAATAAACAGCTTATCGTTGTAATCAACTAAACAAAAACAAAAAAAATGCTCCTTGCCATTATATAACCTCAATTAATATCCCTTTTCTTTTTCATCCAATCCGTCATTAGAGTTTAATTAATCATCATGAGCAGTTCTCCACCCCCACCCTATTTCTATCTTCCTTCAAACTTAATCCCCGATGATTACGCAAACCCAGAGTGGCTCAGCAAAGGCGACAACGCATGGCAGCTCACCGCCGCAACCCTGGTGGGCCTCCAGAGCATTCCGGGCCTCATCATCCTCTACGGTGGAGCAGTCAAGAAGAAATGGGCAGTGAATTCTGCCTTCATGGTCCTATACGCCTTCGCTTGCGTTCTCGTCTGTTGGGTGTGCTGGGGATACCAGATGTCATTCGGGCAAGAAATGATACCCATTTGGGGGAAAGTGAACGTTGCCCTGGAACAGAAGTACTTGCTCGCGCAAGCGTTTTCGGGGAAGTTTCCGAACGCGACGATGGTTTTCTTTCAGTTCGTGTTTGCGGCTATTACTTTGGTTCTGATTGCGGGAGCGGTGCTGGGAAGGATGAATTTCTATGCCTGGATGCTTTTTGTGCCGCTATGGCTGACGTTTTCTTACACCATCGGAGCTTACACTATCTGGTCTCTGAATGGGTGGCTGGCCGTGGCTGGGATGATGGACTATTCCGGTGGTTATGTTATCCATTTGTCTTCTGGAGTCGCTGGTTTCACTGCTGCTTACTGGGTACGTACATATATTTTTTCCATGTTTATACGCTGAGCATATATATGAGACGTGCTAAGTGTGCGCCATCGTGCACCGGGCTGAGTGCGACACCTTATGAAAAAAAAAAAAAAAAACAAATCACAGTACAGAGCAAGAGCATCCAAGACAATGTGTGTGTCGTGGCGAGAGTAGATTTGGCCTCACTTGACTCCATGCCATTGCTGATTTTATCGGCTTTCTTTACACTCAGATCTGGCCTCACTTGACTCCGTGGCCCCAGAGGTCGTTATCTCCTCCATTGTCCGCACTTCCGGGTTTGGTTTATCTGGAGTTTAACCTTTACTTCTTTACTCCAATTTGTTGTTGGTGACCGGTTGTTTTGCGAAGTCACGCCTCTTTTGGGCAGAACTAGCAATCTGAGTGGCAGTGGTGTAGATCTGGGTTATTGGTGAGAGACGCTTGTTGGGTGCTCTTGCTCTGTGCTGCGAAATTTTTTTTTTTAACATACCAAACTACCTCGTTTTCGGTATCACACACTGTGTGGGTGTGCAACAGTGCACACCTTAGCACTTCTATATATATATATAAATATATATATATATATTATTCAGAATTGAATGTTTTATTTTATGTAAAATAAGAAAACATTTTTATATAAAGTTCCATCGAAGAAGTTAAAATTTACAAGTATTAACTTAAATGTTCACACTCCAATTAGAATTAGAATTAGAATTATTGTGTATTTTAGAACTCAATCTTTCACCTTTTAAAAGTTTTGGTACTTAACTCTCTCTTTTTTTTCCCAATTTCATCCCTAAATAATTTCAATTGGATATTTTATCCTTAAGACTGAATTTTTCAAAATATGTCTTCATCAGCAAACTATATTTTGTTATTCTTTTTGCTTAAGTTCCTAAGAATTTTGATTTTAAAGAGAAAGATAAATTTTTTTTTTCCATTTTAATTTTAGAAGGAAAGAGGGGATGAAGGATTTGTAATGGTTATATATCAAATTTTTTTGACCTATTTCTAAATAATATTCTAAATTTTTTATTACACCCCCTCACACATATTAAAAAAATCATATTATTTTTAAAATATCACATCCATTTAAAATTTAGTTTATAAACGATATGTAAAAAATTTGTTCCTTCGAGGACACTTAGTAAGAGGAGTGGCGAATATGTAGACTATAAATCTTGAGTTAGAATCCCACCAGTACCCTTCTAGATTAGTGGATTGTTAAGGTGAAAAAAACAATTTTACAAATGCTGAATGAGAAGATGTGGAGTTTTGACAAATTCATCATGACAAATTTATATATATATAGAGAGAGAGAAGGTACCTTATTTGTGCTTCAGTTAAATCTCTAATAATCAAAGTTAAATGATAGTTATTAAAAAAAAAAAATCTCCTATAAAAAATTATTTTTCAAATTTTTTTTATAAACTAAACCTTATTATACTTGATTAACTTTTATTTGATTTTTTAAAAACAAAAGATAGTTAGAGATTTAATTGAAGTGTGCTTCATAGTACTCTATAGCATTTATATATATATATATATATAAAAGAAAATGTTAGTATGTGTAATACTGTGCATACTAAAAATGCAACCATTAGTCAATTAACGATCAACTATTTTATTATTAATTAAAATTTAATCAAGTACCCTAGGGTTTAGTTTATAAAAAATATTTGAAAAAATAATTTTTTATAGAAGAATTTATTTTTTATTAACAACTAACCGTTAACTTTGACCATTAATTGACTAATGGTTGTACTTGTTAGTGTGCATAATATTGCACATACTAACCTTACTCTCTCTCTCCATATATATATATATATATATATATATATATATATATTTCATCCAACAAATTTTATGGTTTCATTTTTTTATTCCTTTTTATTTATTTAACGTGGCAATTAATGTTGATTAACTAATAACCCAAGTATGAAATTCAGGTTGGCCCTCGTTTGACAAAGGATAGACAAAGCTTTCCGCCCAACAACATCTTGCTCATGTTGGCCGGCGCCGGTTTGCTTTGGATGGGTTGGACCGGTTTCAATGGTGGAGATCCCTACGCTGCCAATATTGATGCTTCTTTAGCTGCCCTAAACACCCATGTTTGTGCTGCGAGTAGCTTGTTGACATGGCTCATTCTCGACGTTGTCTTTTTTGGAAAACCTTCTGTTATCGGTGCTGTTCAAGGCATGATAACTGGCTTAGTTTGCATCACTCCAGCTGCTGGTATATATATCCATTTCTCTCCCTTAGAACTCTTTTGGTTAGGAAGAAGTAGTTAGGTGTTTTTTTAATATTACTTATTATTTCGTCCTAGCTCATTATAACTTGTTTTTCCCTGATCTCTTCATTATTTTATAAAACGATAAATTAAATTTTATAAGAGTGTTGTGATCTTTTAGGAAAACAGGCATGTAGTTCTTTTAATAGTCTACATTTTAATTATTACATTATTGATGCAGGTCTTGTACATGGATGGGCAGCCATAATCATGGGAATTTGCTCAGGTTCTATTCCATGGTTTACGATGATGGTTGTGCACAAGAAGTCTGAACTCCTTCAGAAAGTCGACGACACAATGGCGGTGTTTCACACTCACGCCGTTGCCGGAAGCCTCGGGGGAATTCTCACTGGTGTCTTTGCAAACCCGAAGTTATGCAGTTTGTTTTATGGCAAGTATGGATCATACGTAGGTCTATTCTATGGGTTTCACATGAAACGCTTTCGAGATGGGTTCAGACAAATAGGACTTCAGCTTATTGGGATACTCTTTATTGTTGCCCTTAATGTTGTGATGACAAGCTTAGTATGTCTCTTGGTAAGAGTTTTTGTGCCCTTAAGGATGACAGAAGAAGATATGGAGATTGGGGATGAAGCTGCTCATGGTGAAGAGGCATATGCAATATGGGGTCAAGGTGAAAAGTTGGAGAATTCAAGGTTATCAATGAATGATCTTGAACTTGGGGGACCAAGGAACAAAAGGCAACTCGAGATGACATAAATTAATTAAAGTGATTAACCACATTTGATGGGGTTGAAATGGAATTTAAACTTCCTTTCTATTTGTGTTTTTGTTATGTACGTTTTGATAAGAGCTTGAACTTGGATTATTTTCTAAAGAGCAATGCTTGTCATTGTTTAGGATGCCCAAGAAGAGAGGAGATCATAATTAATAAAATATTTGTCGAATTTCAAAAAAAAAAAAAAAAAACTTTTTTTTTGTTTTATAACTATATATCTAATTGTTTGAGTTAATATATGGTATATAGTTAATTTAAATAATTTCATAAATAGATTTCTTGAAATAGTTTCCAAAGATTACATTTCTATTATATTATATTCTATTCCTCACAATAGGTATCTCTAACCAACGTGCTCTACTTAGAATTCATGTATGAAAAACTTAAGCACAAAGCAAATGAACCAACCTCCATGAGTTTGGTATTAATTTGATTTTCTAAGTCTATGAAACGCAATTGCATGAATCAGTTCAATCTAAAAATTTCTTGAAGTGGATAATGAATAATAACCCATTGCTTATGCTTGGGCAAATAGCCTTAGGATGCAAAATAATTCTCATACCTTCTATATTTATATTTATATCTATTCATCTTATGCATCGTCCTAATTATAGTAATGAAAATAATCTCCTTTTGTGGTTACCACAAAGACAACAAAATCCAAGTTCATGTGCGGCAACGCATTCGAAACAACTCCATGACCAGTGACCGGAGCCCCATAACTGTTGAAAGCAGCACCAGGACCTCTGAACGGAGGACCAACTAAAGCATCCACTGGTAAAGCTTCAAATTAGGGTGTTTAAAACTGATTAAAGTTAATTGAATGGAACCAAATCATCTTAAACCCGACCTCTAATTGATTATAATTAATTCCAAAATAAGTATTCTTAGCATTTTGGTTGAATTATCAATTACCAAATAATAACAATTTAATCAGTTATAACAGAATCAAATTGATTAAATATAATAATATAAAAATTATAATATACTACATAATTATATTATATAAAAATTTATTTTAGTTGATTAATAATTGAACCAAACCGCTTTAATAAATGATAAGATTATTTAAAAATATAATACATATATATAAACAAATGTAAATATATTTTATATTAATCGATCATTAATTAAACCAAACCATCCACATCTGATAACAAATGGTTGACTTGGTTTGGTTCAATTACACACTAAAATTTTTAATCAATGATTAAGAAATTTTTATAACCAATTATAATGGTTCGATTTAAAAATTTAATGATAATTGAACCGAATCAAACCGTGAACACCCCTATTTCAGATAGTGAACGTTGTGCAGTGACTGACTAATGAGGAGCGGGTGTTGGATGGTAGGATCAATGGAGACGTTAATGAAATGATCCATTTCCATGTTTTTCAATCTAGGGTTTTGTTAGGGTTTCTTTGAGTTTTGATATATGGGTTGCATAAAGATTCCTGTTTTCTTTTTCTTTATTTTTAGAAGATTGTTGAGTTTCTTCAAGGAAATATTTAGTTTTAAAATGTACTTTCTTTGTAAAGTTTTTTCTCGGAAGCAAATTAGGAAATCATAATCAATACAAAGGAAATCATCGGGGGTCAGTTTGCCAAACAAATAACACAGTTAACCTCAATTTAAAGTTCTGTTAGACAAATTCTCGTAGGCTAAAATGGGAAAAATCAAGAAAAGAATCAATTTAATACATTACATTACCTGCATGATAGTTGTCCTTCGTGCTGGGTATTTATCTTTGTCAATGCCATTGGAGCATGCCATCCTGAGAATGAGATGATCTATATGTAATTTGAGAAAGTGCTTTTATATGAATGATGAACCGACGACGGGACCATATCCAATTGCATCGACAAGTACATAGTTCACGATCTAATGGGTAATAAAACATGAAAAGAATTTTTTAAAGGGAAATAATAATAATAATAATAAGAACGGTGAATAACTAATATGAAGATAAATTTGATTTTTATAAAATAAATGGATAAAAATATCAATATTCTTTTTCATTCAACTTTGAATAACTAATAATCCAAATGATCCCAAAATTTTTTTTTTCTTTCATATGAATATTCATATTAAGAATTTTTTTTTTTTTTTTTGTCAAGCTTTGCAAGCTTCGCGGTAAGTAACAATACTTGAAATTAAGAGGTCTCGAGGAGAGGGATATAGGGAGGGGTGGGTGTAAAATATATATATGTGTTAGATTAATTAATTTTTTAATAATTAAAATTTTAAGTATGGATATTTATTTTAATAGAAAAATATTTTATAAACATGAAATATTTAAATAAGAGATCTAATTTATATTTATTTTCTTTTTTTTAAAAAAAACTTTCAGCCTTACTTTCGTACTCCCTCCATCTGGGATTTGAATATCCCATTTTGATTTGTACAAATTTTAGAAAATTAGTTGACAATGTTAATTTTACACTTAACAATGTTAATTTCTTAAGAAAATTTTAACTAATTTAGGAAATGAGACATTCATTTTCATACAACTTAAAATGAAAATGTAAACATTCAATTTTGGATCGAAGGAGTATATAGTATTATGATTTTCTTATTCTAATTGCTTCTTCTCTTATGTATGTGTAGGATGAGAGTTCCAAACTGAAGTGTGTTTGAAGTTTCACCAATCCAGTTGTTGAGTAATTAATTACTCCCACCGTCCCTTTTATAAGACGTGTGTAGTCATTTTGTAAAGATTTTTTTTTAAAAAAATTTATTCCTAAATAACCCCTCTTGACTCTGTTCAGAAACTTAAGAAATTATTATTCCAACAATTCCACTCTCTCCATTAATTCTCACCAAAAATCCAGAAAACTATAAAACAGATGCAATTACCACTATTCTATACCCATATTAAGAATCTCAAAAACATGAAATAATTACCCTTCCATCTCAAACCTGACGACAAAACAGATAGAAAATCCCACAAACAGTAATATCAGGCCCTTCCCTATAAAAAAAATCACCACCATATTGATACACAATATGAACAAATACAGAACAAAACTATGTTTAAAAATTCAATAGATAATCTTACAATGTAATACTCGCACAAAGAAGAAAGGAATATAAAGTTCCTACTTATAGTTTAAAAAAAAAAAAAGGAAAACAACCAGAGAAACGATCTTCTGTTTCTTGAAGCTGCCTGAGTCGCCGGAAAATGTTTGTAAGCTGCCGGAGAAAGTCCAGCCCAAATCACTGCCAGCCAAGCCAAGGCCGGACAGGCAGCCGCCCGCAAGGGCAGCCACTGACCAGGCCACAGCCGGCATTCCATATTCAGGCCAGCGAACAGAGGTCGGGCCAGGCAGGTGCAGTACAGACCTGGTTCGCACCCACCATAAAACAACACGGCGTCTGTGACCCGACTCGTGTCTTGACTCAAAGAAAAACCCTGTGCTTACCAATTCCACCATTTTCCACCCCACCCAAGATCTGAACTAAGAACATATATATATAAAACCCCTTTGGCCCTTTCATCTTCCACCATTAATCATCCAAATTTTCAATCTTTACTTCCGCTAAAGAAATCAAAACCTTCTTGCAAATTCTCTCTCTATTACAGTCCCTCGATTCCCCCTCCTTCAAAGCCAAGGTCCTATCACCGTCCCTGCCGTGGTTCCAGTTGCAATCCTTTGAGCTGTTGTTGTGGCTGCATCTTTGATTGCGTTTGGTGTTGCTTGTGCCATGGACCCTTCGACCGTGACCTTGCCGGAGATAAGCACTGCACAACTTCTTTCAATGCCGAGAAGAATCCTTGCTTTTTCTAAAGGAGGATGATGGAAATGGTGATTTGCAGAGAGAAATAGCTTCATATCTTTGAGAAGCCGAAGAGATTTCTGAAGCAGAGAGGATTGAGAGGTTTGAAAGGTTTTGAAAATAGGCGAAGAATGGGAAGGAAAACGAGAAAAAAAAATGAAGGTAGAGAGAATAGGGTCCAGAGGTAAATTTGGAAATTTGTGATAAAATCTCTCTCAAATTCTCTAAAACGTCTTATAAAAAGGAAAAAGCAAATCACCTTTTAACATCTTATAAAAAGGGATAGAGGGAGTATTTGTTTCGTTGGTCTTCTTTGTATCTATGACAGGAATTCTCTCCAAGTAATTCTAATCAAGGAAAAATAGCCAATTTCATCCCCAACTATTGTATTTTAAGCCAATTAAGTCCCTCTTTATTTATTTATTTTATGTTTCTCCCAATTAAGTCATTTTTGCCTAAAAATGAGTTGTTTAGATAAGTCAATGATGATCTTCTTATTTTTTGTCAACCAATTAGGGGAAAAAATAAAACATCACTATTCAACTAATTTTCCCTGTTACCAAATCAATAATTCACCCAATTTTTTATGGTGGTGGGTTAAGATGTGAATCACTTGGGATATACACCAAGAAGGATTCTTTTTAGTGCTGCTGTTTAATTAGCATTTTTATGAATAATGCAAACCACACCAAATAGGTGTATCATAGAGGACAGTGAAAAGTCATATTTTACTTGATATTTTCACATTTTATAACAAAGAAAACCATGGTTACCGGATGCAAATACCAGATAACCACAATAAAACTAATGAGTTGCATCAATGATGTCCATCTTATGTACTGCAACTGGATTGAGTGTAATGACTTCTCTGATAATGTCTTAACTATCCTCATAGAGTATATACATTCTTCACCCAGCTAATTATTGTATCTGATGGATGAGGTTAAAGAATAGATTGGATAAAGCACCGTGAGAGCAATTAGAGTTAAGAGCATAGCTTTGGATTCAAAAAATTTTTACATTACACCGTCCAAGTTGGCCCCAAGAGATTCACCATGTTGGAGAGAAAAAAGGGGGTGGGTGAATTGGGGATTTGGTGAAGGAAAAAGATAGTTGAATAGTAATATTCCTTTTTTGCCCCTAATTACTTGACAAAAAATAAGAAGTTTATCATTGACTTTCCTAAATAACTTTTTTTTCATTAAAAAAGGACTTAATTGGTAGAAACATAGAAAGTTTGAAAACTTAAAGAAATAAAAAAAATAATAAAGAGGAACTTAATTGGCTTAAAATGCACTGGTTGGAGACAAAATTAGCTATTTTGCCTTCTAATCAATTATCTTAAATGTTTTCACATTTTACCTCAGGTAGCTCCAATCAATTACCTTATATGCTTTCACATATGTAAATTGTTTGTATTAGTTTGAGAAAATACAACATCTTTGGTGCGAAGAAATATTTAGATAGTGAAAGTGTTTAACAATCTTATTTTATTATTACTATTTAAAAAGTTAATTTTCCTATGTGTTATATTAAACTATATTATTAAATAACAAATTTAATTTTTCGCCAAAATCACATACAATGTGTGAGTAATTTATCAATAGTTTTTTTAATATGTAAGAGATTAGTATATTATACCCTTCTAATTTTCTTTTTTAAACTAAAAATTAAAGATTCCCAACAATTATGAATATGAAATATATTATTAAAAAAATTATCAAGATAAATTACACTAGATGATATTGAAAAACTTGAATGGGACGACATGTGGAACAACGTCTATCATAAAATGATATATTCACATTTCTATGAGATATGGATCGACACAACAGGATTCTCATGAGACAGAGTTTGCCCTTTGCCACGTCTCAGGTCTCGCAAGGTCAGAAACACCATAGATACGGGAACAGATATGAAGCAAGTGCAAGCAGGGCCATGCAAACATTTTAGGGGATCTTAGGCGAGAATTAGGAAGAGGCCTT
>JAOXNR010000028.1:16828563-16847102 GCA_028571225.1 Parsonsia alboflavescens
AAATCCAAAGAAAAATATTACTTTTTAAGAATAAATATTTTGAAAAGTGTAAGATATTAGGCATGCATTATTGTATAAGTAGTTGCAATTAAGGGTGTTCAAGTGTTTTTTAAAAACCGATCTAACCGATTAAATCAAATTAAATTAGAGTTTTTAGTTTGATTTTGGGTTGAATAATTTTCAAATAAAAAAAATGGTTCAATTACTAATTTTAATACTTTCAGATTGAATCAAACTGATCATTTATATTAAATTATATTTATTATTTTACTTATATATAACTTCTAATTATTCCTATTTTCCTAGAAAGATATCAATTTGCATTTTTTTTTATAATATGTTTTGTTTTAATTTATTAATGTATTCGTTTATTAATGATTTTAGGGTTTGTATAAAATTTCAACTAATGTAATTGTATGACTTGTGAGCAACTTTTGTCTCTTTAATTTATCTATTTTTGAACTAGCATTTGAATTCTTATAATTTGTTATTGATTTTTTCTCTTAAAATGTGAAATTATTTTTTTCTTTTGTAGGATCACTTAAATTATCTATGTAGTAATGTAAAGTTTACTACTTATTTTCTACATCTCCTAAAATTAAAAAGTCTAAAAAAAGTACTTGATAAAGCATCTTTGTTGCTTAAAAAGCACAACAAAACTATGATATCTTTTGAAATAGGTGAAATTTTCACATCTAATAAAAATAAAAACAAAAAGTAATTTTTTTAAAACCGACCTAAGCAGATTGATTCAAATCAAACTTTATGCAAACCAAACTGATCTTAAATGGTTTGGTTCAAGTTTAAGATTTTTTAAACCAAAACAATTGATTCAGTTAGCGAAATAGATAAAACTGAACCAATCCAAACCATGAACATCCTAATTGCGATAATTAATAATTATGGTAACAGATTGCATAAGTTACACATGTATATAATACAAATTGGTCCAATAATACTAAGTATGAAGTTGTTATACTCTGGAAAATTTTCATAAATTCATTTTAACCATTATATTATAAATGACTCTTGAACTGTACTATTTGACAATTTTTTTCAAATGTATGAAACAATGGAGATATAAACCTATAAATGTTGCATAAATAGGTTTTAAATTATAATATATTTGATTACGAAATTTTATATGTCCTCCACAATATGGGTCACATCTAAGCTTTTAGCAAACAAATTTGAAAAACAAAGTATTATGTAAAAAAACCTTCAATCAAACTATTTAAAAAATTAGAATAAGAAAGTCCATCAAAATAAAAGTAAAAAAATGCAATAAATAATTATAAAATTTTGTAAAATGATTTATATCATGAAGAAAATTAAAAGTTCAAATGACCAAACCAGAGTGGATACTAATTAATCAAAATTTCAAGAACATATATAATTTTTTAATGTGTGCTAGAATATATTTTAATGATTTTCATGGTGTGAATCTTATACTAATTATTAATAAAAAGAACTTAATATGTTATTCAAAATATTTTAATATTTTAACTTTAGAAAAATTACATTCGATTTGGGATGACTCAAAATAGAAATAGAAATATCAACTCCGTGATGAAGTATTAAAAAAACATATTTCATAGACTTGGAATTCTGAAAAGGATATCAACTATACACTATTAACCATACAACAGCCATACTGTAATTATTTTTATAAGTGCAGGCTAATATTTCTCAATGTGTACAGTTAATCGATATTTAGTGACAACTACAGAGTTGTACAGTTTTTAGATTTCTCTTTTAATATTCTATTCTTAATGAATACCATTCCCCTATAATTTTTAGGTAATTATAAACTGATTACAATTCAATTTCCTAGATGTTGACTGTCACTGCACTTACTATCTCCCTCCCTCCCTCTCTCTCTCCCCCTCTATATATATATATATATTTATTTATTTATTTATACTCCCCTCCGTCCCGTGAAGATAGTTCAGTATTTCAGGTTTCTTTTTTTTGTTCCAAATTATAGTCCAATTTCTTTTGAGGAGATTTAGTTATGAGTTAAGAGACTAAATTACCTCAGTAATTCCCTTTTGATATCTATTACTTTCAATTCCAATATACTTCTCTAAATGTTCATAGAATTTATTAACATTGCCAATAAATTGAATGGAAAGTATAAAAGTAAAATTAACCTTAAAAATGACTAGATTAACTATATTAGCTGTGAAAAAAAAAAAAAGCTGCACTATTTTCATGGGAAGGAGGGAGTATATAAATATAAATATATATATATATATATATATATATATATATATTTATATATCTTTTTAATCTCCTACATCTCTCAAAGAGGAAGGAAATGGATAAGAAGCATCATGATATTACAGCAAAGAAAACAAAACAGAAACAGAATATCTCCCTAAATATAGACATGATGTTAAATTTCAAAACTAAATTTTCTATCCCACAAAAATAGTATTCAATTTCTTTGATAAAAAGTTATAGACATATCTAGATAAAATATAGCTGATAAAAAAAAAAAAAAAACTCTCCTTAAATCTAGATTTGATTTGAAGGTATAAATTTTTTTCCCCCACCAAAATCATGATAAACCAACTCCACTCATTGATTAGATTGAATCCTTAGCCCAATTTTTCAAAACCTATTTCATGTAAAAAGTTCCAATTTCTTGACAAGAAGTTATTCCATGTTACTAATCCTTCATTAATGTACAATATCTAAGGATTTAATTTATTAATTTTTATTAGTGCTACATATCTTTATGTTGCAATATTTCTTTTTATTTTCATGAAAATCTTCTCTTAAATGATTATAATAGTAATAAAATAATATATATATATATATATATATATATATTTTATGCATAGAGATATTAGCTAGAAAAATAAAAGAATAGTTTTATCATGGTTTGAGAAAAAAATTTATAAATTAATAATCCAAAAAAATCTTTAGAAATGAAACTCATTCTGTTCATGATTTTTTTTTTTTTTAAATGCATAATGTTTATGGAATCAACTATTGGGCCGTCCCTAAGAAAAGAAAGTTTTGAGCATGTAAAATAATGTAATATATATATATTTTTTTTCTAGTGGTGTCTAAATCATTGAATTATCTGAACATTCCGTTAATTCAGGAGGGTGTTGGTGGGATTACGCTCTCTCGCATGTTTTGTACTCTTTAATCTTATTTCACATCCCTGATAGCTATGAAAATTTGAATCCCTATATACTAGTTAATTAAAAATTCAAAATCAAACTTTTAAGTGAAATAGTTTTTTTATTGATAAATTATCAAGTTTGGTCTCTAAATAATTTTGAGTTTTCATAGTTAGTTTTTAATGTTTTTATTCCACAATTTAGCTCCCTAAAAAACTTTAAAATTTTAGATAAATCCTTTTTATTATTTGTTCACTTTTTACGTCCTTAAACTATTTTATAATAATGAAATAGATCCTTTTGGGTGAAAAAAGAACCATTTTTAGAATTTAAAAACTATTTTTATGTGATTAAAGTTGAGATATAGAACAATTTTTTTTTATAACATAAAAAAAATCTAAAATGAATTTTTTTAAAATGACCTATTGCATGATTTAAAAATAATTTGAGAACTAAAAAAAATGAAAATAATCTAAAAATTCTTTGGGGACTTACAAAGTGAAAAAAAAATATTAAAAACCTACTATGAAAATCATTTTTTTGAGACTAAGTATAACAATTTGCCTTTTTATACCAAAAAAAAAAAAGAAATATTTTTAAAATTTAATCGAGGAGTTCTATAGAAAATCTCAAGTCTTGAAGGGGCAAAGGGAAATTCAGCAGTAGTTTTGTCTTTATCCCTATTTTCCCGCCCAAGCAAGATATGCCAATAAGTTTAAAACGGTATTTTCCCCTTCCTCCCTTACCTTTTCTTTTTTTTTTTACACATTTCCTTTCTGTCTCTTTCCAAATATTACTCAGTGGATTTCCTAAATCCATCATTTCTTCTTTTACTTTTCATTCCTTCTGAAATGCACCTTATTTTGTATGAGAAATTCGTCCTCAAATCGAGGCTTTCAGACTCAGTTTCTTTGTTAGAGTAATTTTACTGAAGGGAATTTACTGCGTGAAACGATGCTGAAATTGTTTGACCGCCGTAGAATTGCAAGGCCTAGGGTTTCTTACAATGGATACCTCCCCTAAATCTTCAAAAAAGAGCAACACTACTAGTGGCTCGCCTTCATCAAACCTAGTTGAAATCCAAGTAATCTGTTCCCGTTTCCTTCATGCGCGCGTGTGAGAGTGTGAAATGCAGGCGTTTTTCTGTGAATGTTAATTTGGGGCAGAGGGGGCGGATCTTAAATTAATTTTGTTCAAGTTTATAGGATTTTTGTTGCATTAAGATGGGGTAGTATTTGTTTTTCTTGTGGGTTGACTTTTAGTTGTGGGGGCCTTTGAGAATTGGTGCTGTTCTTCTCGAACTGTGACTGAGGGTTTTAATTCAAGGGGTGTGGTAAAAAATTATGTTTATGGGAGCTTCAGGTATTATAAAGTGCAGAAGAATAGTTTAGTATGTACCAGATGCTACAAGAAGAGGAATTCATGTCGTCCTAGCCTGAGAGTCATTCACTTCTTCCCACATGCTGTTTGATTATTTTCTCTATTTCTTAAGATTGACAGGCAACTGCAACTGAAATTTGTCCGTGTCTGGGCTTTTTTCTTGATGATAAGCATTTCTGCAGCCATTTAGTGGGATTCTGAAATATACTTTTTTTACATATATTTTGAATGGTGAAAATTTACAAACTCTGAAACTTCTTCTACATAAATTTTGAGAGTTTCAAAGGCATTATTTTGTTTTGCTAAAATATTCCCTAGGCATGGCTACTCTTGTTTCCTCTTTATGTGTTATTACTAAATAATTCATCTTTTTTGTTTCAGCAGTCTCCAATTTTTAGTTACTTAAGCAACCTCTCTCCAATAAGGCCTGTCAAAGGGGCACCAGCCCCACAAGGTTTTCCAGGACTTAATTCTCCTCCTCTTGTGTTTACATCACCTAGAATCAATTCAAGCAATGACTCAGCTCTTCTTAAAATGTATGTTATGCTAATGAAGTTCAGTATTTAGGTGTATCTTAAGCTAACACATGAGCACAAGTACTTATTGGGGGGACATGATAAATTTTCTCAGGCCTCAGTTATCAGGTACTGGATTATCTGGAAAAGGTGAGAATTATAAGGGGGCTGTCATGTCAAATTCCCAATCAAGCAGTGGATTGAACCCTTGTCCTCAAAATGAAGATGTCAATGACAATTCTCCACCTGAAAAGGCCAGCATTGTGTCAGCATCCTCTGATGATTTCTTAAATAACACCAGGAACATGGATTGTCATGTTTTCACAAGTTCTGTTGATGTCCCTCAGTCAGTTGATAGCATAGTAGAGTCAGCAGTAGCTGAAGAAGAACTTAAAAACCAAGATGATAAAGGAAAAGATGAGACTACAACTGGTGCTTCTCCTTTAATTCAAGACAAAGAGAATAGGCGGAAGGACGTGGTGGCAATTGGAGCACCTCCTTTGGTGTTTGCTGAAGAGATGCATCAAGTTAAGTTATTATCTGATCTTCAACCTGCTGAAGCAGATGAAAGGCAAGGAGCTTTCAATTCACCATCTCAACCATGCCCTGGTGCCTCTAATTCACCTATTGATTGTGCTTTCAACAACCAAATTGGCGGATGTTCTATGACTGAGGTTACTATTGCCAGTTTTATAGGAAATATGATCCTTACCTTTCCCCATATTTTTAACCTTTCTCTTAATTGAAATGCAGAATGCAGGAGCTGGAGAGGTGGCTGAACGGGGATATGCCTCTCAGTTAGGATCTCTACAGAATGTTGAGGAGCAAGTTAATTGTGGTGGGCGTACTGATGTACAATGCACTGAAGCAGCTCATAAAACAACGCAGCACTATCACACTCTTAAGGTACTAAAAAAACATCCCTTAACACATGTTAAGCTACTTTATCCTTAAAGTGATTGATCCATTATGAGATGAGCATCATTTTCTCGTACATTGTAAATTGAATTGTGGTATCCTATCCTAATTAAGTTCTTCAGTTTAGAAACTAATTTTTTACTTTGGCTGATTTTTGACATCTATAATGCTATTCATGAAGATGAATCTGAAATGAAATAAGGTCCCTCATTAACATTATGGGAGGTTAAGGGAGAAGGGCTTATTTTATTTCCCCTAAGGGGTGTAATTTACATTTGTTTATTTTTTGGTACGGACTATAATTGAAAGTAAATGAGCACTACTTTCCTTTTTGGTTTTTATGAAAAGTGGAAGGGGAGGATATAGAATTTACTTTTATAGACATGAATGGCCAAAAAGTTATGTGTAGTCAAAATAGTAAATATTAAGAAAACCTTCGAACAGAGGAGTTTAACAACTCTCAATATACTTTCAAACCTCTCCATATTTGGAGGGGCAATTTTCTTTACATGGAAGGGAGCAACTTCCCTTCCCGATCTACTTCCTTTCCCAGTCTAAGGTTCTTAACATGCCGGAGCTATATTTGGGTCTAACTGAGTCAGAAAAAGTTCACTTCATTGGACTACTAGGATTATTTAATCTTTAGAAACCAATTTTTTTTCCTCACCTTTTTCCTTTTATAAAATTTTTAGAAATATTGATGAATTTTTGCCTTCCCTTTTCAATAATATAACAGAAGTATTTGATATACTTTGGTCTACAGCAGCGGGAAGTGAGTAGACGCTGCCTGCAATATGAAGAAGCTCAGAGGAAAACAATAGAGAAAAGTATTTCTGCTCACAATTCATCTGACACTGCACGTTTTCTGAGTTCATCGAGTCCTGAAGTTCTAGAATCATCTTCATTGGATATACCTGCCATTTCTGGCACTGGGCTATTGGCTAATGTTAATAAATCTACTTTTTCCACACAACAGAGTGGAAATTACACTAAGGTTCCCAAGCCATCAGGTATTGGTTTGCACTTGAATAGTATTGTCAATGCAATGCAGATGGGTTCTGGTGCAACTGTAAGCCTAAAATCAGCTGAAAGAGGCAGGTTGAGTATATTAGGAAAGAAGGCATCCTCCACTATAAGCTGTCGTTCATCAAAAAATTGTTCAATCTCCTCAAACCAAGCAGAGGTTGTTTCACCAAGCAGTGAAGATTGTAAGCCTGATTATATCGCCTCAATTGCCACAAGTTCTGGTCCTTCATTGTCCGACATGGTAAAACATATGAGTGATTGTTTGGCATTTAAGCCAATTGAACTTCAATCCAACCTTGGTGACAAGAGGATCTCCAGCTCTGAGAATGCTGACAGTATTGATGATTCCAGTCCATCTAGTCCAAAAAAGAAAAGGCAAGCAGATACCTATCTGCAGTTACTAATACTGATGCTTATTTACATATATTTGCATAACAATTGGATTTGCATAATGCAGAAAGAAAACACAAGATACTGATGATAACAATGGTTGCAAACGGTGTAATTGTAAGAAGACCAAGTGCTTGAAGCTGTAAGTAAATTGTAGGTTTTTGGCTACAGGACATTACACCAGCATCATTTATTACTTTTATTTTCTCTTTGTAGCTACTGTGATTGCTTTGCTGCTGGTATCTATTGTGCTGATCCCTGTGCTTGCCAAGGCTGCTTCAACAGACCTGAATATGAGGACACTGTTCTTGAGACACGTCAACAAATTGAATCTCGAAATCCACTCGCTTTTGCTCCAAAAATTATGCAGCATTTAACTGAACCTGCATCAAGCAGTTGTGGGGTACCGAAACCTTTGGAAACATTGTATTTCATAGGTGCAGTTGGTGATAAAACTTGTTACTTAGCTTTACTTTTGCAGGATGATGGAATTCGTTACACCCCTGCATCAGCAAGGCATAAAAGAGGATGCAATTGCAAGAAGTCAAAGTGTTTGAAAAAGTATTGCGAATGCTATCAGGTGCTTTATTCTGATTATTATTCAAGTTCATGAATAATGCTGTTGGATAATTCTTCGGATGTAATGTTGTTGAAATGTTCTACTGTTTCTCCTTCGGTTTGCAGTCCGGTGTTGGATGCTGTGATGGGTGTCGGTGTGAAGGATGTGAAAATATGTATGGGCGGAAAGGAGGTACTATTTCTTTATATGCATAGTTCCAGTTGACTCATGATATGAACAGGAAGGCACCAACAGTTTGTAGTCTGGATGTTCTGTAATGAAATATAATAATTTAGAAACTCAGCTTTGATGAGTGTCATCTTCCTTTATTCTTTTTCCTCTTCTGATCTGAATGGAAGTTTCTCATAATGAAATTGTATGAATAATAATTCTCTGCTGATAAAGTGGACACAACTTTAAGGTTCAAGGCCATAACAATGTCGGAAACGTTAGAGACTAGGTCACTTGATTTGTATGCAAGTTTGTAAAACTTTTAATCTTATAACAAATTCAGCTGAATATGAAGTTCCTTAAAAACCAATAAAAGGGGCTTCATACAAGGAACACAAATAAAAAAGAAAAATAGATAAGAACCATTCTGTCTGTTTTATCATAGGAGTTGCAATTGGGGTGATCATGGAGCTCTGTCTTGAAATTGTTCGCTGTAATTCCTCTGAGTTGATATAAAGGTTTGCTTATTGACGCTCTTTAACTTTAGTTTTAGAATGAAGATACTCATTCGAGTTAGACATCTAAAACATATTATGGTTGAGGTGAAAAGAGGGAGTCAAAAGGGAGGGAAAGTAAATGTGGACATATTTGATGATTTATATTATTTGATAGGGAAGTAATTAAGGGGAAGGAAGTAAATCTAGAGGGTTTCCCCTTCCCACGAACTTCTGCTTTCCAAACCTTCTGAAGGGGACAAATTGGTCTTTTGCTTCTTCTTCTTATACGAAACAAGATGGAAGTTAATTACTTCTTTCGGGGAAATAAACATGACCTTTGCCTTACCTCTGCTCTTTCACAAACTCAGCTTAGAGATTGATTCTATTCCAGAAAATATATTCTTTCCTGATTGAAATTATGTGAACCAAATTACAGAAAGTCAAGGGAGGTCTGGGTGTAAGTTGTATCTGTATATTGTATCTTCCAGAGCACTAGTATTTGTTCAAGTGTTTCCATTTGTTAGTTTTAGTTTTAACAAAGCTTTTACACTACTACCTTTCTAATGAACTAAATGGTATTTCAATCTTGGAGAACTTTCTAGGGCTCTTTATTCAACGAGTATTTGATTTCTGATAATTAATGCGAAATACTTTGTTTATTTAATGAATTACCATAGCAGAATGGATGCAGCTACAGAACTTGACTATGGAAAATGACTCAATGTCTTAAAGATTCATTATTCTTTTCAAGAACTCTCCCTGAAACTCCTGTTTTTTTAAAAGATTTGATTCACATAGAATAAGATTTTATTATTGATGATAAATAATTTGCATACTGATCTGTTGTTGTTAATTAAGAAATTTTCTGGCCGAATTTGCTTTGTTGAGCTTTCTGTTGCACAAATAATAGTTGCTTGATCCTTGAAAATACCAATTATGGCTTATGTAGTGAACAAGTCTTTTGAAGAAGTTGATGTTCTTCCCTTTCGAGACTTCTGATGTGTAAAGTTGTCTGTTTCTTATTCAACATTTATGTTCTTTCCAAATGATTGTGCAAGGTCTTAGAAAAAAATATTTCTAAATTCAAGTGGAAATCAGTTTTTGTTTGAAAATTTTAATTGCAAAATAAGCACCGAAATGATGACATTTCTGATTAAAATTTCTTGGGAAACTGTCAAAAGATGTATATTGTTGTTATTGGCAGATACTTCATCGTGATAGGTAAAGATCAGACAGTCTTAGTCTGTCAACTTTACAGTCTTAGTCTGAGACAGTGGATAGGAATGGCTCCTAGCCTACTGTATTCATGATAAAGCTGTAAAGATTCCTCTGTTCCTTAAAGCAATCAAATACCATATTGTTTTAGTTTTAAATTCCAAAGAACTGGATATGGATTCGTTAATGTTGAGTTCACACTGTGCATTTAAAGAAAGCTTGATACTTGCATAAAATCTAGACATAGCTCCTTCCAGTTTGTTGCTTACGTGTGTAATCTTACAATAAGTAATTGTTAAAATATCAGGAGCTTTTGAATATCTATTATTACTTTCTAAAACTCAAAAGATCCCAAGGTGGCCAAAATCTCAACATTAGTCTCAAAAAGTAATGGAGCTTGCCAAGCTAGAGTTTCATATATTGTATTTGTGGTTGTAATCTGAAAGTCAACTATAAAATACCCACATTCACTTCTAGGACTTGGTTAATGGTAAACAATGTACTGTTATAAAGTTAACACATGCTGTTTATCCGTATTATAATGTTATACATTCTTTGTCAACTATTTTGGCTTATTTTAATATTAATTCAATTACTGATCCACAATGATTTCTGTATTTCACATCTTTCATAATTTCTTGTCAACATGAATTTATTTTTCTTCTTTTCATTCTTTGAACAGCATCTTCGTTGTTTTATGGCTCTTTGCATTTTTGTTTTGGTTGTCTTGATGACCGACTGTTTTAACCTTTTCCTTTGTGCAATTAATATACTACCTTTATCATGACATGATACGTAGACTTTTCCATTTTGTATGATCTAGAATTTGAGTGTCTTTTCTTAGTAACAGCACCAATAGTATCTCTTTACAATTCGATCCCATGTATTTATACTGTACTAATTCGACAATTGAAATTGGATTGTGAAGGACAGTGCTGGAAAAGAGTTGGACAAGATTAATTATCTGTTCCCTAAAGTTTGAAACTGGAAGCATGGCTCTTTTAGCTTAATGGAATGTAACATATAGCTACTTATCTGCAATTAAGGATTAAGTTGTGCCTTGGTGCATTCTGTTTGCATATAGATTAGATTTGGGAATTTCATTCCATATTATTCTGAAGGCACTTATGGTAGAGCTCTTCATGCAAAATCATTTTAAGTAATTCTTATTATCATGAATGTACTTCATTTGAGTAACTGTTGATATGAAGTGATAATAACTGTTGAGAATGATATGGAGTGATAATCACCATTATACTAAATTCTTTTCCCACTTAATGCTTAATTGTTTATCTTTCATTGGCAAGTTGATTTATTTCATTAAGGCCAGATTGTTTGTCTGCAATTTCTTTATATGGTGTCAGGTGTGGAAATTTTTAGCTTTGGGTTATGCTTGTTATATTCTGTGTCTAGAAGTGGGAAGGGGATTTTAACTTTCAATTATAACTTGTGAGCTATCATGAAAATTATGTAACTTTTTTGTGGAATGTGAATGTTCTGAAGACACTTTGGAAAATTTTCAATTAACCCTCTGTTTTACTTTTTTCTGAATTCGATTTTGCTTTCTGCCTTTTCTTCTGCAGATTATAGCATGATCAAGAATCTGGTTAGCAAACATGACAGTGACATACTAGATCGTTCATATGATGAGAAGCTGGGATTAGTCATCCCAAGAGACAGTTTACAGCACAATGAGCTTTGTAATCCTCACAACCTGACTCCATTAACACCTTCAATCCAGTGCTCGAAGTAAGATTTCTTTCTTGTTAACCGATGATATTTCAACAATTATTGATAAAAGTGCTTATTCTGTCAGTTTTGTTGCTCATCTGTTTCTTCATCTCTCTACCTCTCACTCCCATCTAGCCATGGAAAGACTGCATCAAAATCTTGGTTTTCTCCTGGGAGATACCTCCCATCTCCTGAGTCTGGTCTCAACTTCCTAGATCCCTATGGAACGTCCCCAGGACCAGCTATGAATCCTGATAATCATGGCGTGATCCCAGAAGCTAATACTGAGATTATGGATTTAACTTCTTTTGATCAGGAGTTAGATTATGGCAGCGGAGATACAATGAATCATTTCCGACCAAGGTTTGATGGGCCTAGTCTGCCTAATCCACAAAATTCAGCAAATATGTTGAGATCTCAAGTGCTTCCAGGAAATTGCCAAGTGTCACCTGCAAGTTCCCTTCGGTGGCGTAGTTCACCTATTAGCCCAGTGAATCAATTTGGGGGAACCAAACTTCTTGAAGTTCCCAATTTTGATGGTAGGTTATATGGTATATTAAATGACGACACACCTGAAGTACTTAAAGAGACTCCTACACCACACCATGCTGTGAAAGTAAGCTCTCCTAATAAGAAGCGAGTTTCTCCTCCTCATCATGGTCATAGGCTTGCAAATGGTTCTAGCTCATCAACAGGGTTGAGAAGCGGCCGCAAATTCATTTTGCAGGCTGTTCCTTCTTTCCCCCCTCTAACTCCATGCATTGATTCCAATGCTGATAAGAATAACAAGGATTTAAAGGATTGTCGCTGAAGATGATGGCACTACTGAAAGTAAGAACACATTTTCTCCTTGCCTTGACTGTGGAAAATCTTCTAATACTGATAAGTAGGCCTTTCTTCTGTCATTTCTTTGTACAGGTAAATATCACCACATTGCGTCCATCTTGTGCACAATTCTCATTAGTTTGCAGCAGCAGCAGTCAAAGTGAAAGGATTCTCACTCATTTTTGCAACGGTCAAGCAGAACGAGTACCAGGTTTTTATTTGGGAAAGCTGTAAATGTAATTGCAGCTTTACTTAGTGGCAAATGCCAATTCTAATTCCATTGTTGTTTGGTGATTGATCAGAGACCAAAGCTGCATGAAGTCTAAAGAGGCTTGATGTATAAATAAAATAGAGGAGAAACCACCATGACTGCTGCCTGCTTCAGGGGCATTTGCAGGCCATCCACTTCCCCTACAACCCTATCAATTATCTGCTCTGAATTCTGGCACTTTCATTAATACACACGTCTACTCAACTGAAAATGTCTCTTCTCAGAGTCACTAGGCTTTTAGATTCATTGAAATATTAGTTGTCAATTTTGTTCGTTTTCTTGTATTTAATCTGTGAACAACATGATGCTAAATAATCATCAAAGAATGTTCCCGTTACAGTTTTGCCTCAAGATGGTGAATTTAATTTTGCCAAAGTTCTGTTTTCACTCAGCTGTTGTTTCTTTAATGCTCCAGCCGTATACTCTAACTTCAAATGTACATCAGGGTACTTTTTTTTCTCTTTTTTAGTCTTCCTTTTATTTATTTATTTACTAAGTAATACAGTGAGGAGTACTGTTGATTGAAAGAAGAATTCTCTTCCCAATTTGGCTGAAATGTTGAATGGAGTCAGCTGTAAAAATTTAATCTCTGCCATTACTGTGATTACCCTCTCTCCCTATAATTGAATGATCCATTTAAAGTTTTGAACTTGACAAATTGGCATATTTAGTCCCTGAAATATTTTCATTTGGTGGTTAAGAATTTTTTTCCGTCGCTAACATTTTTTCGTTTGGAGATTAAGATCCCTTTCTTTTTTTTTTTATGACTTTCGGGGCCAAGTCAACAATTTTATTAATTTGATGATAATTTAATTGGGGCCTAATGGGAATTTAGTTTTTGTTAATCATTCATTCTTCACTTCACCTGAGCCTGTGTCAGTCTTTTGCATTGAGAGATTTGAATCTGATGGTGATAGAAACAGAATCAAATTCCAGATTCTGGAAAAAGGCATGAACAGTCGAGTTGGTCTGCAACTTTGGATTTACAGATGCAATTTTTGCAATTTCTCCATTAGGAGATGGGATGATTGTTTTTGCAAGAAACAGGTCAGCTTCTTGGGTTGAGATGGGTTCATCTTTTCCCGTAAGAATGACACAATAAAGATGTCTAGAGGGCGGTGGTTCCTCTTCCTGAGGGGGGTCTTCCATTACCATTTAATTCTGGCACTTGGATGGTGATAGAATTCATAGTCTTGGTTGCCCTAATACCCCTACTCCCTCCGTTTTCAAAATGATTGTCGTTTTAAGGAGAAAGTTTTTATTTCAAAATAATTATTGTTTACACCTATGAAGGCAAAAGACACTAATCTCAACTTTTAATAAATTCAAGAAAGGATATAATTGTTCAAAATAGATATTATTGTTATTATCTTGAAAAATAAAAGAAAAAAAAATAGACAATCATTTTGTAACGGAAGATACCCTTATACACTCTGGCCATATCCAAGGAGGAAAGTCCAGTTCGGCCAGCGATGAGGCTCTGGGTTTCCTTCCGAGTATGCTTTTGGTTGTGCCCTTAGTCTAATTCAACTTCGCTGGCGATATCGCCTGTCTCAAGCAGATGTCTCACACAATGAACACCAAAGGAGCCATGATATCGGGGTAATAATTCTTTGAAAATTTCCTAATTTCTATAAATTAATGTCGCTGAAAATGAATTGAGATTTTGAAGTTTGTTTTGGTGAGCAGAAGCTTGCGGTACATGAACATGTATCGGAACAATCTCTTTATTTGTGTGGAGGAAGAAGACAACATGAAGAGAGAAGAGACTATTAAATATCCATTATACAATTATTATCAAATAATAAAATTGTTTATTTGATCGGAAAGTGATCCGAAAGGATCTTAACCACCGAACGAAAAAATTTTAAAGGCCTTAAAAGTTTTTTTTTTAAAACTTTAACAAATTTTTTTTTTTTTTTTAAAAAAACCTTTTATCATATGTCATATTTCCATGTTTTAATTAATCTTTTTTTTTTTAATTATTTAAAGAAAATGAACCCCTACATGTAATCAGAAAAAGCTAAAACAAAACGGAAAAATAGAGGACATTATTGATACCTTAAATATCAGATCTTAGAGACAATTATACCTCAAAGATTAGTCTATATTCATATCGATCCATGAACAAATCATCCCATTACCATAACTTAAAATCCAATCTTATTTGTTTACAAGCTGTTGATTAAATCCTTTTGGAGGACAAATTACCATTCATCCTCTTTGTAGGCATATTAAGGGATGAAATACAAAGCCAATATGGACCACGAAACTCAATTTTGAGAACTGGCCAGTTTGGTTTAGAATTAATTTGAAAGGAAAGATTTGGAGAGAAGAAAAGAGATTTGATAAGAAGATGAATGAACGAGTTCTGTTGGGGAAGTTTTCCAGGAAGAAAAGGAGAGAGGAGGGGAAAAGTATCACTCTTGCAAGTGATTTGCAATCTGTTAACATTCAGGAAGAAACAAAATTTCTATAATACCCACTCCACTAATTCTTTCTAATTTTTATTAAATTTGTCTGGGTTATTAATGTAAAATCACCTTTAAATGATTTATCATTTCATTTCTCTCGAAATTCCCAAAAAATAAAACATATTTCCCTTCTTTTCTCTCTTAAAACTCCCGAACAATTTTAGAAACATTTTCTTCTCTTTCCTCTCATCCTCTCTTCTCTCATAACTTAAATTTTATCTTCTTTTCTCTCCTCCTTAAAACCCCCAAACTAGAGGTGCAATCCAACTAAGTCAAGCCAAGCTTCATCGAACAAATCAAGCTGAAATTTGGGAGCTTGGCTCAGCTTGAAATATTTTTTAAAAAATTTTTTAATATAATATTTTTTAATATTTATATAATTAAAAAAGATTATTTTAAAATATATTTCTTATTAAAAATATCTATATAATTATTTATACTTGAAATAAAGTTAAATATAAAATTACATAAAATATATTATATAAGTATTATATTCTGCATTCGCAAGCTTTGACCCTAAGTGAAAGTGGTTCGAGCTCAAACATATCTCGACTCAAATTCAACTTGATTCAAGCTCGAGCTTGTCTCGTCCAACTCTAAAAAAAGCTCCACTAGTTTGCACCCCTACCCCAAACTAGTTGTTAGTGATCCAACTAGAAGTCTAACTATTCATTGTTAATGTAACCAACCAGAGCAACTTGCGGTTGAAAGTTAAAAGATCTACTTTCATAAAATTTCAGTTAGGTACGATGAATTTCTTAAAAGTTTAAGTTGATAAAGAGGAGCAAAACATCTTTCGATAATTCTTTGACAAGTAAGATTTGATGAACTTAAAACCAATAGTTTACTTTATTCTTGTTATGTGTGTTATCAAAGATAAGGAGTGGGGAAATCTATTTTTTATATACTTTACTCAATCAAAATGTATGCATCAATCACAACCCTAACACCCAACTCAAGATGGAGCACAGATGTTAGTCAATCACCACTTATTACAAATGAATGAACTCGAGCACCATTCACTACCTTAGTAAGAATATCTAAAAGTTGGTCTCTTTTAAAGATGCACACTTACGAGTGCATGGATTTCTTATGAGCACTTAAATGAAAAAAATATATTAGTGGGCATTTAGCAATTTCGCACAATCTAATTTTCATAAAATATATCCCAATGCACCCAATTTAAGAAGGAATTTTTCAATCCCCACTCATTTGGTTAAAAACTCTTTTAGTAGGAAATAGAACACCGTGTGGAGTTGCTCCCTTTAGAACAGAGGAAGGCATCTAAATAATTAAGAAATAAGCTGTAGAAATGGCATCATGCCAAAACTGTTTCGGAACTTTCATATGAAAAAGGAGAACACTAACAGTTTCTAAGAGATGTCTATTTTTCTGTTCAACTAACTGATTTTGTGATGGTATATATAAACGACATGTTTGAGGTAAAATGACATTTGTGAGTCATATAAGTTTGCAAAGTCTGCAACAGATATTTCTTAGCAATATCACTTCTTAAAGTTCAAACAGATGTATCAAAATGATTTTTGATCTCAGCACACGTAGAAAAAAGGGGTGAATAACTCATAACGATTTTTGATCAAATATAGACAAGTTACTCTAGAATAGTCATCAACAAAAGTAACCAAATACTTGAATCCATTTTTGGCAACAATAGGACACAAACCCCAAGCATCAAAATGAACAAATTTAAAAGGAGAACCAGCTTCTTAATTGACTCTAGGACTAAGAAAGTAACAAGATTCACAGACTAAAAATGAAAGATTTTGAAATTGAGGATACAATATCTTTAAAAGAGGCAACAAAGGATGATCAAGTCAACAATTGGCTTTAACAGGACTTACAGAACGAGAACATAGAAGACCACATTGTGTTTGAGAGTCAAAGATGTAAAGGCCTCTAAACTCATGGCCTCTACTAATAATCCATTTCGTAAGATCTTGAAATGAGACATTGTCAGGAAAAAAGGCAACATAATACTTTAAATCCTTCATGAGTTTATTGACTTATTTTAGATTAAAAGAAAATTTAGAACTAAGGTTAATTGTAGAGAGGGAATTGGGTTGACAGTACCAAAATGAAGAACAATGGTAACACTAGATGGTGTTTCATAAGGGTTTAAGGTGAAACAGAGATTCGGATTACCTATCATATGATATGTTGCACCCAAATCAACAACCCATTGGGCTAAGAATGAAGCTAGGCATGTGGGTTGATTACTATTTGGTCAACAACATTGATAGAAGTAGACAAAACCCCCAATGATTTTTTAACTGTGAGAACTTAGCACACTCCTCTGTTGAAATAAGGACATGTTAATAAGACAAAGCAATGTTAGCCATTATAGTCTTTTGAGACTTATTTAACAATTTTTTGCAAAGATGCTTAGTAGGTCCTTGCTCATGACAATAAAAACATTTATCATCATTGAAATCACCTCGACCATAACTAACTCAGAAAACAAAAAAAGAAGGAATCAAACGAAGAAATGAGAATACTAGTAGAAAAACGAAAACAATGCCAACTCTAGAAAACCACAGGACACACTAATGCCAGAAAATTTCAAAGAACTACAGATCCAAGTAAAACAGATGACCCAAGCATTAGAAAAAAGACCTAGATCTGAGATCTACAGAGTTAAGCAACCCCACAAGAAAGAACTGATGAAAAAACAGTGGTCGACACTGACCCCTGAAGATCACGTCTAGTGATCTATAAAGCATGCTTTGATACCAACTTATCAAAGACAAGGAGTGGAAAAATATGTTTTTAGTATACTTTACCCAATCAGATTGTAGACATTTAAACCAAATTAGTTACCAAAAATATCTGCCTATATTCTCTCAATCACTACCATCTCTTAGTCACAATCAATCTATACAAATCAATCACAATTCTAACAATATGCCACAAGATCTCCCTTTATGATATTTGTATAGTTATTCAGAATCTATTTTCCATGCATTGCTGCTGGCTTTTGAGTTATTGCAGTAGCTATTTGATCCTTTGTGGTTCAATCAGTTTTTAATGCTCGGTGAGTTGATGAATGAATTGATCTCAATCTTGCAAAAAAGTTGGAATACTTTTGACATATGTTATTTAGGGAGACTATTTCATCTATTTGATTTTAGAGAGATTTTATGAATGATGATGACCTAAAAAATTCTTATTGAAAGGCCGAAGCAACAACCAGTATGGACTATAAGTCTCACAAACAAGAAAAGCCATTTGAAGAGGATGAAACCCCAAGGCTCAAATAAAGAGGATAAGAAAGCAATGGTTTTTGGTTGTGATGAGTTTGCTTTGAGTATGAATAAAACTCAAAGAGTATAAAGAACAAATAAGACTTTCTTCCGAGTCTAGCTTATTTCTTTACCTTCAATCATCTACGTAAAATTTGATTTTGACTATT
>JAOXNR010000028.1:16853807-16906431 GCA_028571225.1 Parsonsia alboflavescens
AGCTTTATCTATCATTCCAAAAGTCATGGGTTCAATTCTTGTTGCTTATACATAACTTTTGTTTAATTTTAAAATCGGGTCAGGTCGGGTCTTGCGGGGCAGGGCGGGTTTAGGTCAAATTATCCCACGTGGTCAATGTGAGGACGGGTCTAACAGGTCAGGTCGGGCTTTGTGGGAATAGGGCAGGTCAGGTCGCGGGCCTAGATTAGCAGATCCGTGGCAGGTCACAGGTCAGGTCAGGTCTCTCTCTAGAGTAGGCAGGTCAGGTCTGGGTTTAAAAAAACCTGCCCTGACCTGCCCCATTGCCATCCCTAGGGACTAATACTTATTTTGATCTAGGACAACACATATTTGATTTTATCTGTGGCTATCAACAATGGGACAAGACCTATGGGAGTCTGTCCCAGGCAGTTACCACCTTGGAACAGGCTATTGCTGTTGCTATTACTACTTCTGCTGATGATTCCACCTCTGCCTCTTCATTACCGGACTGTAGTTTGGCATTCTTATTGGCAACAAGGGGGAGAAAATTGTTGGTGGCTTCTGGGATATATTGCTACATTTGTGTGACTGGTACTTTGTTTCCTACTGTGTTATTATATTAACACTGGTTTTATAGATTCTAATTTTTTTGGTTATTGTTCAAAAACTTTAGTGTTTATGTGCTTGCCAAAATAATATCAAAGGGGGAGTTTGTTAAATATTTATGTTGACTATTTTTTTATTAGATATTTGTGTTGGCATTTATTTCTGAAACTTAAAGCTAATTAGCTTTTGAAGACCCATTAGGATATTGATGAATTGGTTATGAGCTTAATAGATTGTTCAAATCAATGGTCGAATTGAATTAGAAAATTATTAAGATCTTTAAGATTCTCTAAAGTTATCCTTAAGATTGAGAGTTGATTTGTTTAATATGTATCTCCTAAAATCTCTGAAGTTAGATATTCCTTGTTTGATTATTCTAAATTGATAATTCCATATTTATCTAAATTGGATGTTTCCTTATTTATTAATTGTAATTATCTTTTAAAAAGGAATATCTCATGTATTTTTTTATCACTACTATGCGTTAACAAGATGATCAAATCAGTGGTTAAGTTGGATTAAGATTTATGAAGATAAATATTTCTTGGTTGTCTATTCTGAATTAGTATCATCATAATTATCTATTCCCATATCCAAGAATATATTGTGATTATCTTTTAACAATTGATATGTTTCATATATCTTTCTATATTGCTATCTTTAAATGATAAAGATTGATGATGATTGAATCACGTGCTGAGTCAACGCTGAAAATCCTTATAAATATTTGGGAAAGTATTTACGGTAGTTTAGAACTCAGGAGAAGTTTCTCTACCTCACCATCTCAAATTGTCACGGGAGTGTTACACCGGTTCTAATGGAACAGTTGCAGAATTGAGGAGGAATTCTGCTTCGGAAAAAGCATTGTCATCTTCAGAGAGATTTTAGAAGATGTTGCGATATATGTAAGAGGGATTCTTGCTATGAGTTGGTAAGATAAAACATTGTATAGCATAGTGATAGACTAGAGGGATTCTATTATTCTATACTACACCTATTGTAACATTTTTATCTTAATGGATTTTGCAGCTTGGCTTGACTTTGAGGATGTAGCCTAATATTAGATTTATTCTAATGGGATAAATCCCGTTAAATTTTGATGTTCATTTATTTCTATAAATATTTATATATGCAGTATATTACATATACTATTAATTGAATTGTTGGCAAAAAATTCTATAAGAAATAAAGACTATTTTATTATTAAATATGAAATGAGAGAACTAAAAAGGAAAATAGGAAATGAAAGAAATATGTTCGTCTTCTCTCTGTGCTAAGCTTCAATAATTGAGCTTCTCCTTCTCTCTGGCTTTAAATTTGTTTGCATGTTCGTCATCTCTTCTGTGCTAAGCTTCCATAATTGAGCTTCTCCTTCTCTAGGGCTTCAATAATCTGCCTCTTCTTTTCTCCTTCATTTTGCTTCCTTCAAAAACCATCTCCAGGGTCTTTGCAGCATATATACAGTATAATACGATCTTCTTTTTCTTCCCTAGCTAGATTTCAAGGTAACACAGAAATTAATTTGTTAAAATATTCACGCTCCCATATTAATTTCCTTTTTAATTTTCTGATTATTCTTTATATTTTTTGAACAGGGCTCTGATCTTTACCTGCCTAGATTTGAAGGTATGAAAACTTCCCATATATAGTTTGTTATATGTATGATTTTTTTGGGAAAAGGATGTTCTCCACCCAAAAGAAAAAAATTGCCAGTTCTTTTCTCCTGCATTTTGCTTCCTTCTACAACCATCTCCAGTGTCTTTGCTGCGTACATACAGTATGATTTTTAATTTTATTTTTCTTTATTTGAGACTGTGTGAGCTTCCGATTCAACCTAAGAGGTTTTAGTGAAATTTGAATTTGGGACCTGTGATCTCCGCTTTTCATACAGTATAATATGATCTTCTTTTACTTCCCTAGCTAGACTTCAAGGTAATCCAGAAATTAATTTGTTGGTACTATTTGTTTTTTTCTGATTCTTCTTTATATTTTTTGAACAGGGATCTGGTCTTTACCTAAATAGATCTGACGGTATGAAAACTTACCATATATCACATGAGTTTATTATATGTATGATTTTTTGGAAAAAGCATCTTTCCATCAAGATCTTTAAGCTATGAAAACTTCTCATGTCTTCTTTATTGTCAGTATGTTTCCTTTCTGTCTTTCTCCATGCTAGTAAAATATGTTAATTTAATTAAAGTGGTAGAAATTATAGAATAAGAACATAGGGCTTTTTCTATTATATTAATAATAGAAGAATGAATTAGAAATAGATAATTTTATCCCAAAAAAAAAAAAAAACATATATAGCTGATTTCATTGATTAAACTTTGATTTAATGTGTAATTATAAACAAGAAAGCATCTAGCTAATTCTCTTATTTCTTTTAGAGTGATTCAAAAGCCACAGTTCGAGAAGGCTCAAACAGTATATATATGGAACCGCTGGGAAAAGCACTGGCAAATACTATTATAGACTTGGGGAAAAAGTTCTTAAGCTATGGAGAAAACGTTGAATCGCTTGAAAGAGGCGTACAAGTTTTAACAGATCGTGCAAAGGACATTGCAGATCAAGTGAAAAAAGAAGAAAGTTCTGGCAAGAAGAGAAGGAAAAGAGAAGTTGAAAATTGGTTTGATTCCGTGAAGAAAGTGAAGAATGAAGCTGATGAGTTGCCAAGGGAACGAAGAATTCTTGAGCGTTTGGGGAATGTTGAGCATGTGGGGAAAATGAGAGAACGTGTGGTTCATCTTCTTGAGCAAAGTCAAAGTCACCATTTCAATGAGCTCGTAGTTGATGATCATGAGAACAGAGGTGTGCCACGGCTGACATCTAAATTAATTGGAGGAGTGTTCGAAGAAAATTTGATGAAAATAAAGGAATGGCTGTTGTTTGATAGTAATAATATCAAAGCATTGGTATTTATGGGATTGGGGGAGTGGGTAAAACCACTTTGGTCAAACACATCAACAATCATCTCTTGGAAACCAATGATTTTCGTGTTTGTTGGCTCACTGTCTCTCAAGAGCTTAGTATAAGAAATCTGCAAGGTGGCATTGCAAAACATTTGAATCATACTCTCTTAGATGATGATGATGAAGAGACCAGAGCAGATACACTAGCAAGGTGGCTTAGGGGAATGAAGAACTTTGTACTCATCTTGGATGATGTGTAGAGACATTTTTGTTTGAAGAAGTTGGGAATTTCTGTTAACGAGGGACATAAGTTAATTTTGACGACACGCTCCTTGGAAGTGTGCCATCGAATGGATTGCGATGAGAAACTTCAAGTCTGGACTTTGAAGGAAGATGAAGCATGGGAATTGTTCAATGATACACTTGGTTGTCGAACTGGACTTGGCAAAGATATAGAAACAGTGGCCAGGAAGATGGTGAAAAAGTGTGGCAGCCTACCTCTTGGGATTATCACAGTAGCTGGAAGCGTGAAAGGTGTAGAGGATGTGTACGAATGGAAAGATGCTCCGAACCAATTGATGAATGCATCATCTGTAGGGCTTGACGACATGGGAGAAGTGTTTCATGTGTTGCAATACAGCTTCAATCGCTTAAACTCATGTCACCAACGTTATTTGTTGTTTTGTTCCCTATATCCTGAGGATTACACCGTTGCTAGAGCAGAACTAATAAGCAAATTTATTTCAATGAGATTGATAGACAGAAGGGACAGAAGGAGGGAAGAGTATGATCAAGGTCATGCAATACTTAACAAACTAATAAATTATTGTTTATTGGAGAAATCACATTGTTTATTTGGTGGTGATGAAGGGGTAAAGATGCATGATTTGATCAGAGAAATGGCATTAGGGATTACCAATAAAAAGAGGATCTATGAAGATATGCTATTTCCCAAGTACATGGTAAAATCTGGAAAAGGACTTGTGACAATTCCAAGTGAGATGGAATGGGAAGAAGACGCAGATGTCGTCTCACTAATGCATAATGCTATATCAGAAATTCCTGATGATATGTCCCCTTGCTTTCACAATCTCTCAGTGTTGATCTTGCAACAAAACAACCTAAAGCTTATTGCAGATTCTTTCTTTGATCAATTCAAGACCCAACTCAAAGTTCTAGATCTATCTTTTAATCGCGAGATTGAAATGTTACCTGATTGTATTTCAGACATGGTGAATCTTACTACACTAATACTCAAATATTGTGAAAGGCTCAAAGTTCTGCCACATCTTGGGATGCTCAAGAATTTGAGGGAATTAAATATCGAATGCACATCTATTCGTAATATTCCTCAAGGCCTGGAGGAACTGGTAAACCTCAAATGCCTCAATATGTTGGTTCACGAGCTTTCTTTTCTGGACGGTACATTTCCACCACAAATATTGGAAGGGATGTTATCTCGGCTCTGCCATCTTCAAGAGCTTAAGATAGTACATCCTATAGAAAGTAAAGAATTGGAAGGGCTGAAACAGTTGGAAATATTGAAGGACGTATTTCTGGTGGTCCTGTTGGCTATAATAAACTCTTCGAATCTCCCAGTATCCATGGTTGGTGGGATCACTATGTTATTCGTGTGGGTGAATTAGCTGCGCATGTCCCGAAATATGATGATGACAGACATGTGATATTTGAGAAATGTGATCTTGGAAACAAGGTTATTTCGTTACCACATGACATTGAGAGACTGCGGGTTGTTCGCTGCAAGGGGACTGGTGCTTGCCTGGCGGACACGCTGAATAGTTTAATTAACTTGTCTGATTTGATTATTGCCGGCCTACCAGAAGTAGAAAAGATCCTCCCGAGGTTTCCAGCTGATCCTCACACTTTCTCATCCCTGGCAACACTTAGGGTACAGAATTGTGATAGGCCGGTTTGGGTTGTGCAAAACCTAAAAAATCTTAGAAATGTCTCGGTCCGGGGATGCTCAAAATTAGAAGAGATTATACCTGGAAATGATGAAAATATAGGAAGGCAAGTCACCCTCCCAAATTTGAGAAGTTTAGTGCTTCGGGATTTGCCACAGTTGAGGAGCATCTGTGATGAAACCCTGTTTTGTGACTCCATTAAGCAGATTGACATGGATCATTGTCCAAATTTAAGAAGAATGCCATTCTGTCTTCCAACCACTGTGGATGGAGAACCATTTTGCCCCAGAGATTTGGAAAAGATTCAAATAACTGGGAAATTGTGGAATTCATTGGAATGGGACAATCCCAGAGCTAAGGATGTTCTTTCAGTAAAATGCCGTTTTTAGTGGCTGATATAGTTATTTTCCATGTCAGTATTTGATTCAAGTTAAATTATGTATTAAATTTCTCTAATTTTTCAAACAAAATGTGGCCAATGTAATTTCATGCTATTCAAAATTAACAGGGGCAAATTTTATTAAATTTTTGCAATACATGATTTTATGATCAATAACATTTATTAACAGGTTTCAATTTGTTTTTGTGGGTTAATATTTTTTTAGTATTTGAACATTTATAATGTTTTTATTTTATAAATGTGTATTAAAATATTTGAAACCCTTGAATTCCACACCATTATGGTTAAAAAAGACATTAAAAGAAGGAAAAAAATTATCAAGTTTTCCATTAGTTCATCATTATGTATCCGGGCGTGTCTTCCTGATGATCATGCATTTGACCTTATTCACTCACAAGGTACAGGTTCAGGTGCTGCTTGTATATATGCTGGATCGGTTATACATAAATTATCAAGTTTTCCATTAGTTAATTATTAAATTAATTATAATATATATTAATAAAAATCATTAATTTAACATTAATTAATAGTGATTAATTAAAAATATTAGATCGATCATGAGACTATTTTAAAAGAAATGAATATTTATTTCCACACAAATTTAATGCTCCCTTTCAATTGATTGTTTAATTTATAGCAAGGTTAAATGGCCAATTTAGTCCTATAATGTTTTTTATTTTGATCATATTGGTTCATATCTTAACTAATATGTCAGACTTATTTGATTTTATTTATTTTAATTCCATTAATATAATATAACTTAATTCATAATTAAGTTTATGTGTCTTTTTTAATATGTCAGACTTATTTGATTTTATTTATTTTAATTCCATTAATATAATATAGTTTAATTCATAATTAAGTTTATGTGTCTTTTTTTAGTATGTTAGACTTGTTTGATGTTTTTTCTTTCAATTATGTTTTTTACGCTACAGACGCTCGACGGGAGGAATCCATTCCTTTGACCAGAACTTTCTGAAGAAGGTTTGGGATTGCATGCAGGAGCTGGTGGACCTTCATGTCAATTAGTTCATCCGAGGGCTTGCTTCGACTAGCAGCAAAAGGGCAATCGAAGGCCTACCCTATGACGCACAAGTTCACCATCATCCCACCTTACCTCTATGTAAGTATAAAATTTATTTTTATCAAATTATTTACCTCACTGCTTATTGTAGAATATCAATTTTAACTAACTCAAACTGCAAAGTATGCTCCAAGACTCTTTCCTTTCTAATTCTGCTACCAGGAATCTTGATACGTACAAACTCAATGATAGTTCTATCATGTGGGTCATGGGAGTTGGAGAAGATGATGAGGTTGCATGGTGGGAGATCGGGAAGGTAACAAATATAATTATTATTTAAGGTTTTTTTGTAAGTTATATTTTATAATAATTAATTTAATATTTACGATTTATTTGCCGGTCCTAATACCATGTTAAGACTAGAATCACTAGGTATTGCATTGCTACGGATCTCGCCAAAGGGGTGAAGATCATTTTATATGAGGCGAAGCCATCTTTAGATGCAGTTGTGAGGGCATGCAGGAAAGAGCTGATGGAGCCGATCTGTAGGATCCTGTCACACCTTCTAGTACAGGCCAAATATTATTCCATGATGGGGGTTATTGCAGCTCCACCTACAAGGTTTGATTATTCTTTTATTGGCATTAAATCCCTACCTAATAAGCCTGATTCGACTAGTAATGCAGCATATATTGCATATTACCTGGCCTAGCTACTGAGGGGAATTCTTAGGAAGATGCCCTTACTGCATAATATTTTAGATGCACCCTAGCGCATTAGGGATGAGATGTCTTGGATCACACTTTCATGGAGCAGTAGGCTGTAGTTTTTAATCCCAATAGTCTTTTTTATTTATATTTATAAATATTTTTCACACAATGTCAATTATATAAATGAAAATGAGTTATGTAGTTGTTTTATTTATATTATGTAATTAAAAAGAATATTAAAATAATTACAAGTCATGAATCATCTCAATATAAACATCACCTTAAAAAAAATCTTCACTCTCATCGAAGACACTTACATTAACATTAACAAACTCTCCCACTTCATTTGTCTCCTCCGATGTTTTTCAAGAAACTCGAGATTGTTGAGTAGATATTGGATTAGATATGGACACTTCATGAGTTCCGTTATTTGATATTGTAATCTCTACTTCGGGAGATAGCTTCTAAATTGATTGCGTTTGGACAAGTTAGACAATTGTGTCATTTTCTTTTGCATATTTTGCCGCTTTCTTCCGATGCTGTTGTTCACTTTGAGAGAGGAACTGACATTCTTCTGGTCTTCCTACCTCCCTTCTATCAAAAGGGGCATTGACAACTGCATCTTCCAAACCTGCAATTCTATTCAAACTCGACTTCAACAGAACAGGTTGTATCAAATGTGCATATATCATCCTCAATAATGAATTTTCACGGCATAGAGTGGAGTAGTGAGCCTCAATTTCCCTATAAAAGACATTAACATATTTAAAGATGATAAAGAAAAAAAAATGGGATTATGATTTTAAATTTATTTTCTAAAAATCAAAATATAAACAATACGGAGTATATAAAAAAGACTGTCCTGAAGGTCACACTGACCTTCTAGAAGGTTGTTTTAAATTATACCAAGGTTTTTTCATTACCTGGTCACAACAATGACATGTTTACATAGAATTATTTCTAATTCCCATCTCTGACATCCACAAGTTCTATGAATGATATCCACAACAATATTTGCTTCTTGTAGGGAATTACAGAAGACATACTCCTCCCTATTTCGAATGGATGTAGTATGCAGTCTTTCTTGGTCAACCTTAACAGCTTCCTTCTCAATTTGTTCCATAGCACGTTTGGTAATAATATTAGGCATTGTAGTGGTTGCTTCTCGGCATTTATTGAACCAATTCTGACACATATTCCTATAAAACTTGTGAGTATATGTAATAGGCAACTTCAGAGCTTTCTTGATCACTTTATTGAAGGATTCCACAAGATTACTTGTCATTTGGTTGTATTGATTCTTCGGACAGTAAGCATGTGACTAACTGGCTAGCCCTACCTCAACATCCAACTAACGATAAACTCTAGGATGTACATATTGAATGTCATCAAAATAGTAGTGACATTTTTGCATATCATTGGCATATGCAGCACTTTTGAAAATCACTACAACACTAGGATCTCTGTATTTTGTCTTTAAATTTTTCTTCAAATGTCGAAAACAAAAGGCATGTTGAACCTCGGGATACACTTTTCTTGCTACGTGTAGTATGCCTTTGTGTCGATCAAATTCAATTACCAAATCATCAATCAATCCGTATGCAGTGCTTAGTCTTCTGAAGAACCACTCCCATGAATTGAACTCCTCTTCACCAAATCCAAATGCAAGAGAAAAAGTTTGTCCGTTTCTATCCGCACAGACAACTACATAAGTTTTGCCCTCGTATGCACTTTTCAAATGTGTTGCATATATGATACTGATAGGTCTCATGTATGTGAAACCCTCAATCGATGGATTAAGTGCACAAAATGACCTCAGAAAATGCTTTGCCGGCAATGCTATGCTGGTCATTGTGCTAGGCATTGTACGCTCCAAGATGTAGAAGAATGATGGAAGCTGTCTAAGTAAGTTCTCTGGAGTTCCATAAACTATATCTTTTGCACACCGTAAAGATCTCTAGGCTTTGGTGTATCCTAACTTTACCAAGTAATTCTCCAGCATGTCTTGAATCACATTTTTGGGAGTGTGATGAGCACCATCGATTTTATCAGCATACAAACAACCAATTGTTGATATATTTACATCCCTGTTTTGCGTTGCTGTATAGTTTGACTGCAAGTGCGAGTCAAGACAAACTTGTGACTCACCCATATCTGGCATCCATCTCGACACTGTGCACTTATCATGAAAGTGCAATCTTTCTTATTCCTGCATTGCGTCTCAAATCTTACCTTATCCGAACGTACAGCATGATAGGAAAATCTGTTCTTGAGTGAACATTAATCGATTGCTACAGTCAATTCATCCTTACTGTTAAAAATTGCATCCTTCCCTATCGAACCCACAAGTGGAATGCTTTCATCTTCAGAATAATGCACCTCTTCATCCTCACCCCAATCCATGTTTGTGAATTGAGTAGAAGGATCTAGTATAAATTGTTCAAAAGATGTTGGAGACATTGTCATCAACACTGTAGATATGTTCTTCTTCATAATCATCAACATTGATGTGAATATTTCTGGATGGCTCAGGTTCATCATTTAGAGATGGGAATATCCCATTTGGATTCCTTTCATATGCATTAACAAAATCATCCCTTGCATGATCACCACCACACTAATGGAATCTTCCAATTTTGTTAACGACCATCATTTTAGAATCAGCTTTCCCTTTCAAATATATGATCTCGTATATATCTTCAATTTTCATTAATTTAATACTTCCATTAGATAATCTGGATGCAATTGAAATTTGTATGTTGAATTGGTTAAAATCAATCTTTATGCGGTCTACCATAGTTCTCCTAAAATCTTCATGACTAATGTCGTTTGGTATGATTATCTGATGCGCCCTTCAACTTAGAAAACCATCGTAAATAGCAATTTTGATGTAATCCATTTCTACAAGAATGCAAAGAAAAATATATTAAGAAAAACATATAGGAAAAATAGGTAAAAAAAGGGTGGAAAAATAACTTAATACAATAATAGAGAGAGAGAGAGAGAGAGAGAGAGAAGGGTCTAATTATCTTCTTTCTTTTTTTTTGAAAAAAATAAGAGTCGAGAAAATTTTTTTAAAAAAAGTTTGAAGGTCGGAATTTGGTTCGGAAGGTAGGTTCAACCTATAAAAAGAATTACTCGAAGATCAGTCTAATACTTTGAAGGTCGAATCATAGCTCTTGAAGGTCGATTTATCTTACCGGAAAAAAAAAAAAAAAGAAGAAAAGAAATCTTGAATTTCGGAATTGACCTCCTAAAGGCCGGACTTGAACTCTCGAAGGTCGGTTCGACCTTCGGAACTTCTGGAGGCAAATCTATCTTAACTCAACTCGAAACACTCTACAATCTCTTTTTTTTTTCTTTCTTACACCAAATAAATAATACAAAACAGACAAACATTAGTACCCAAAAACACTTTGAAATCAAAATACAAGTATCAATCGCCATAACAACTAAAAAGAAAAGTTAAACCGATCTTCTCAACTCCGAACATTACCTTGGTCTAGTGAAGAAAAAAAAACAACTTTCACGAAGTCAATGCACCATCGAATGAGTTCATTTCAAGTGAAGTTTTTCTCGACTTCCATTGAATGAAACATCATCAATGATGGTAGTTGTTGTCTTCAATTTGGTTTTACAGCAGTGCAATGGTAATTGAGGGTGTTTTGAATATTGAGTGGTAATATGATAACTACATGTTAAAGGTGAATAAAGATTAGTTTTATTTTTTCTTTTTTTCTTTTTTTTTTGCTAGAAAAAGTCAAAATGAGTATAGAGTGAAAAGTTAAATTTAGAATTGGATAAGTTATGAAATTTTGTAAAGATTTGGATAAAATAATAAACTTTCTATCTAAATTGAATAGATAAGAAAATGACCTTTTTTTTTTTTAAAAAAAAAAAGACTAGCGGAGGAAATAATGTTGTAAACGAGCCGAGCCGAGCCCAAATCTGTTAGGCTTTGGCTCGACTCGACTCGTTTACCTCTTCTTGAGGCTCGAGGTCTGGTTCTGGCTCGTCTGAGCTTTAAAATTCAAGTTCAAACTTAACTCATTAAACATTTAAAAGAGTCAGACTCGTTTAAGTGCAGTAAAAAAAGTTAAATGTTTAAGCTCATTTGAGCTTGAGTAGAATCTAAGCTCAGATTCGTTTAAGCTCATTTTTGTTTATTAATTTATTTTTCTTAAAACTTTAAAAAATAATATTAATATATTATATGTAGTAGATGAATAAATAAAATATATTATATAAAAAAATTATATAATTAATAAATAAGTTATATTAGATATAATATTATAAATAAATTATTATATATATTAAAAACTCTTTTAGGCTCGCAAGCATAAATAAACAAACACATATGGATTCAACTTGACTCCTTTAATAAGAAAGTCGAGCTCGAGCTCGAGCCTAATCCGAGTTAGTTTAAGACAAGCCTAATTCGAGCTTTTACCAAATTGAATTCGAATCGTTCGTGAATAGTCTCGTTTTATTTACACATCTTGGAGGAAACAAAGCGGATGGGGCAGAGAACTGTAGGAGGAGGAGGTATCGGCCCCATTTTTTTCATATTGCCTTTTGACTGCTCATGTTCTCGATAAGGGGTCTTTACGTTCAAATATTACCCCTGCAAAAGGTGTTGTGTAGAACAATGCCATTAGTGCAAAACATTCATCTCCAAGAGAATCACAAAGATACAGAGAAACATCTCAAGGCAAAAAATTTTTCCTAAAGACTCCTTAGATTCCCTCACAAAGTTCCATGATGTCAGGGATATAACCATATGACTGCAGTAACTTCATCAGGCCTCTCAAACAAGCATATATTTCATCCGTTCTGGAATGTCTCTCATCATAGGAGAAGAACTCAACTACTACATTATCAACCTCAAGAAAGCTGCAGCCTGGTAATTTCCGAGAACCAGTATTCCTCATTGCAACTTTAAGTCGTGCCATATCTTCCCATCTTCTAGTGGCCCCATATATATTTCCCAGCATCACATAATTTGCAGGATTGTCAGGTTCGATCTGAATAAGGTTTTGAAGAGCCAGCTCTGCAAGCTCAGTATTCTTGTGAATCCTACATGCTCCAAGTAATGCTGTCCAAATTATACCATCTGCTTTAATCGGCATCTTGTTCACAAAATCTACTGCACGTGCCAGAAGGCCAGCACGGGCCAGTACATCAATCATGCAGCCATAGTGCTCAATTCTTGGTACGATTGAATAATCATCCATCAGAGATTTAAAATAGGTAAATGCATCTTCAACCAGGCCCATATGAGAACATGCACATAAGATGCCTATAAAAGTAATTCCATCTGGCCTTTCCCCAGCATTCTTCATCTTAGAGAACAAATTCAAGGCATCGGCTCCATGACCATGTGCAGCTAAGCCATTAATGATGGTGTTCCAAGATACCAAATCTTTTCTGCTCATCTTCCTGAATACATCAGTTGCAGTTTCTATCATCCCACATTTTGCGTACATATCAATCAAACCATTACAAACAAAAATATTGTCCTTATATCCGTTGCTTTCAGCATATCGATGCACCCATTTGCCCAAATCAAGTGAACCTAACCTTGCACAAGCTGACAACACATGCACAAGTGTGGCATCATTAGGCTGCACACCGGATTTACTTAGCATCATTTTAAAAGCACTAAGAACTTCAGAGAACTGGCCATTGTGAGCATAACCTCCTATCAATGCATTCCAAGAAAAAATATTTCTTTGCGGCATTTCCTGGAATAGTTTTTCACAACCTTCAACATCTCCATTATTTGAGTAACCATTCAGCAATGTATTCCAAGATATCAAGTCCTTATCTGGCATCATGTCGAAAAGCTTCCTAGCCTCTATCATGTTGCCGCAGCTTATATATGCTAATACCATATTATTCCACAACACAACATCCCGTTCAGGTGCCAAGTCAAACAGCCTCCTCGCAGATGTCAAATCTCCGTTAGAAACAAATCCATTCATCATAGAAGTCCAAGCAACAACATTCCTCAAGACCATCTCACTGAACACTCTCTCTGCATATCTAACTTCTCCCACACTTGAGTATACATCAATCAAAGTAGAACCCACATAAGTATTGGACTTAAAACCAACTTTCAACACTAATGAGTGCAACTCCTCTCCTTCTATTAAAGCCATTAACTTCCCACAAGATTTCAAAACCATTGGAAAGGTATAACAATTAGGCCTGACGTTCTTACTCATCATGTCATCGAACATCGTCAATACTTTATCATGCATCTCATTTTGAAGATAACCTTTAAACATTGCATTGTAAAGAGATGCATTTTGGCTAGCAATTTGATCAAACATCTTCTGGGCATATGAAATTCCATTTAAAAGAAAACTTTTTGTGAGAAATTGTGGGGTTATGTACTGGTTGGTAGGGTCAAGGCCATGGGTTATGATCTGGGTTTGGAGCTGTTTGAGTTGGTTTTGGGTCTTACATGATTTCAACAATGAAATGAACTTTCCTTCAAGAAGTATATGAGGGGCTTTTGAGGCCAAATTTACTGCAACTTTAGCTATCTTTTCAAGATGAAAATGTAAAAGTATAATCTTGTTATTTGAGCAAGCTAACAAAGAGTCCACAAATGTGAAAGGCAAGATCAATGGGTTAAACTTACCCCGAAGCCTTAGAAAGAAGAGCAGAATTGCCGTATCAAAACTAACCGTTAGTCTTTGCCACCATATTGTTAAAAGAATATATCATCTCAACCACATTCATATTCACAAACCCTTCAAGCTTAAACTTATATCCAGTATATTCCGTTCCTAAAAAGAGCAAACTCTTGCGCCAATTTTGTTCTTTATCTCAACAGTATTCATTCACCAACCCATCAAACATAACCTTCTATCCAGAAAGAAACCTGCAGGCTCTCTTTCCACATTTTTCTGACAATGGGCTGGTTTTTCTTAGAACGCTGAATTCAAAAGCCCTATTAAATGGGAAAGAGAAATCCATTTACTTGATCAATTTGCAACATACTTGAACTTCAATAAAAAATTGCATAAACAAACCAGGGAATCATAAGCAAAAATTTTGCAAACATCAAGTCTTGTTTATCACCACTTTATTTACTAGTGTGCCGACTTTTAAATATATCACTCTCCATATTTATTTGACTTTTTCAGACTTCAGAGAAGGGGTGAAATTTACTCCTTTTTAATAGACTTTTAAGGCATCCCTTCTGATGACATGGAATTAGACATCAGAATCCCAAATAAACCTCTAGTTTGTGAAGCATTTGGAGGAAACATTTAGTAAGAATCATCACTGTTTACGGCAGAAGTTATTCACACATCTAAACATACAGCCACATTCATGTTAATTCTTTTCCCATCAGCTGTACATATCACCCATCCACCCCTCATATACTTCTTGAAGGAAGGATAGTTCAATTCATTATTGAAATCATGTAAGACCCAAAACCAACTCAAACAGCTCCAAACCCAGATCATAACGCATGGCCTTGACCCTACCAACCAGTACATAACCCCACAATTTCTCTTAAAATGTTGTCTTTTAAATGGAATTTCATATGAGATTTTTCTTTAAAAAAATTTTTTTATAAAAAGAGAAGGCATTCACATTTCATTTTTCCTCAAGCGGAAAGATATGGTTCAAAATTCTATTTCAATAAACCATTAACGTTATTAAAGCTGTGATAACGATGCCCTTGTACCAATCTCATAATGGAGGAGGGTTGGACATGGGAATTTATAGCCCAATTTTGATTGGGACTTTTCTGCCCGACCCGCTGGAGTTGTGGAGGGCTTTTATGTCGTAGACCTGCCATACTTGCAATTAGAATGCGATGATCAATGCATTAGTAATAAAGTTCAATCGAAGATATCATCTTCTTTAAATTTAACTGGAATAAGCAACATGATTGAGGTACCGAGCTGTTTTGAACCAGGGAATATGATTGGTAGTCATCATATTGTCAAAGACGTCCATTAACACCATTTCGAATAAAGCATTCTTGATTTCACTCACAGGTGGTACACAACATTTGATACTGCTATTTTCCAAAAAGGCTCCACTTTCGGAAATGAGATGAATAGAAAGGAAAGATGAAATCATTGCATAAACTGGCCCAGTGTTCAACGGTCCAAGAACCTAAATATGGAATGAATGCGGTTAAGAGTGTTCACTATATTGGCATTAACCAACTTGCGCATCTGATACTCTAATTTGGCTACCAATTCACCAACTCTTTCAGAAGTCTCCTGAAAGAACAATGGAACAAAATGCAGAACAAAGAGCTAACGTGTCATTTATATTGATTTTGGCCTCTTATAATCTTACACATAGAGCATTCTTACATAAACCAACATATCCAAGTTGAGAATTGGGAAAACTTTACCAAGATGCGAGGATGTGAAGTAAAACCAAAGACAGTATATCCCAAGGGCAGATTATAATTAATCCTTGAAAAACATAAACACTGTCCAGTAAACAAAATAAAAAATCAATATACCATTAATTTTCAATTGAGGCGTTAGGAAAATATTGATTTATAGACATCCATATTCAACATGATAATTTATAGAATTACATGGATCAAATGACTCTCATCACAGCAAAATATATGTACCTTCTTCAACATAAGTAGCACATCTAGCCCAGCATTTACTCATTTAAGATGTGATGTAAAACATCAAGCACCAAAGCTTGTATGTCAATAGTTAATAAATCATGCATTGAAAAATCTTAAGTAGTAGGAAAAGTGATCATACAAGGGAAAAAAAGAAACTGATGAAGTTGGGAATTGTAGGTACCATTCTTTTTTATTTTCATGTGCTTCTTAGGGAGAACACATGTTTCCATCTGCATATCCCGGACAAAACTCCTGCAGCCTTTTAATGCCAGAATGTAGATCGTTTCGAGCTTCTTCCACTACTTTCTGAAGAAGCTGAAGGAAAATTGGAACTTTATGCATACATATTATACACGGTAATAGAAAACAAAACTGTAAATTTCTCCAGCAAACACACATCACAAGTAGCATTTTAAGATTCAAAATCCCTCCGTTTTCGTTCCTTTTAAGTTCTATGCATCCTTTTCCCGATGACACCTCAATTTCTAAAATACAATCTCATTTGTTCTCGAAGTTAAACTTAAAAATAAAAGTAACCTGTAAGATTATCAATTCAACCACATATGTTTCAAGAAAGAACAAAAAGGGATGACCACCTATAAATTCTGGCAAAAGAAGATTCAAAATTTAAAACCATTAAAAGTCTTAAACCATGCATAATCAAATCAGACATCAGAGAATAAGAAAAGACTTCAATGATAGCTTGCAGCGAGAAAATTGAAATTATTACAAAGACAAAACATGCCCCCAGAAAAAGGAAAAAAAACCCAAAAAAAAAAAAACATATCTTCACATTCACATCTCTCGAAAAGAATTCTATCAATCTACATACACAGCATAACAATACAATTCAAAAGAAAAATCGACACTGAATCATTTTACCATAAACAGATTCCTTACAGAACATTCGCCCACAAAAATCAATCCAGAAAGAAAAGATAAGGGGAAAAAAATCATACCCCTAACAAAATCATACCATAAAGAAAAGGAGAAAAAAATCTACCGAACCATAAAAAGAGAAAGAGAAGGCGTCTTTGAAGAGGCAGGATGACCGAAGTATGTCCAACAAGAACCCTCTTCATAAAAAAATTCTGCTGTTGAGAGACGATGCTCGCGATGAAAAGAAGCCACCGGCACTTTTCTGGAAACTTTGGAGGAGGTGAGAAAGAACAAAACGGTTGTGGAAATATCAACTACCGGCACCGGACGCTTGACACCTGCCCTTTGAAAACCTTGATTAAAAAATAAATAAATTCTTCATTTAAAAATTATCCTCCATAAAAAAAAAAAAACCAATTTTAAATTACAATCAAAAATATTTTTTTAATATTTATATTACTAATTTAATTCATTCTCTTAAAATATTTTGAATTGGGTGAAATTTAACTAATAATTATATTTTTAAAAAAATCTTAACATTTAAATTTTAAAAATAAAAAAGAACGAGAAATAATAATAATAAACCCGCCCCTGGACCTCACAGAGCCCTCCCGCCCCAATCAACGACTGGCAATCCAAGCGGCATCCCGTTTCCCCTAAAACCCTCCGGCTTCGGCCACTACCTCGGCAAAAGAATCAATCCGAATTCTGGGTCCTGTTCATTTGTAATAGAATTTTTCAGCTGGGAATTGACTGGTAAACTGTTCGATCGTCTTCTTCAGCATTTTCCATCTGCAATTTTGTCACGGCGGCATTTGTCTATTCTCAATCTTATTCGCATTGCTGAATACATTCAGTTATGAACTCTAGCTTTAGTACAAATCATACTTATCCATCAAGTTTGCAGCTTGTTCAGTGATTATACTTTTATGGTTGATATTATGTTTTAGTGCAAATTTCAATGTATTTTGATTTAAGTGCTGACAGCAAATTATCGTTTGAAATTTGTCTAGATAACACGAAATATATTGTGTTATTTACTATGGGAATCATGAAAATTTGGTGCCATTTCACAGTTTCAATTAGGCATGCATGCCAGATTCCCATGTTAGTTAGTAAATATAAGGAATTAGATGATAATGTTGATATAAAACTATAACAATTATGCTGCTCTACTCTTGATTTGAGGTGGGAGGAGTTTTGAACTATTCCTCTTTCTGACAGAGTGATTTTGAGGTTTTTTCCATTTTAGTTTATGAATAACTTGGTCTGGTCAGTTCTTCTGTCATAACTATGTGCATACTAGAAGACTATGAGAATCGAAGGTGGAAACCTTAAGATGCTTTCCCTACTGCATCAAGTTCGTGACTTTTGTGTTTTTGTGAGAGAGATGTCATGGTTAAATTTCTATTAAACAAGGCTTTGCATTATTTCTGCCATTTTTGTGCTGATTTTTGCTTGCAGAGTTGTTGCAAGAATTTAAATACTGCATCAAGTTCTTGAACCCCCTGTAATTTTATTTTTTTTTGCTAAAAACATGTCACCAGATTAATCTATTAGTTACTAATCATGATATGCATGAGCATGAGAATTTTACAATGTTCTACTTCCTTTTAATCACCACAAGTTTCCAGCGAACTGTGATTGCCTGCTTCATGTTTCCTTTGTGTAATATTCTTTAAAGCCTATTTTTGGAATGGTTCACAATATACAATTTTTTTTTCCTATGTGCTAATAAGGTTGCATGGTTTTATTGTAATCAGATATAAATGTGTTTTATCTTTTTCACAAAGAGCTGCAGTTCTTGGAGTAGAAGTTTTTTCATAATGCATCTGATGTTTACAGGTTGAAGAAATGTCTTTTATGAAAGGAAATTTGCTTACAAAGACGAGAAAACTTGTGAAAGGCTTAGCAAAAGCTGAACCGGCTTGGCTCAAAGCTATGGAACAGTATGTGAATTACACTTTTCAAGATTATCTTCCATGTTCCTCAACGGTAGCATCCTATACATTGATGCCATGGTATATAATTCATGTATATATGCAAAATATGATTATGATTGAATGTGGACACCTTGGTGTGGTGGGAACTTGTTGTTCGACATTACTCAACAGTGGATAGCTTGATGCATATATAATTGTGTAAATGATAATACATGTTATGATTTTCTCCTATAAAAATGTACATGCATGAGGTGTTAATTTTTCTTCAAATGATTATCATTTTGTATCTAATACAAATGCATTTCAGGGCACCACCGGCAACCTTTCCTCGTGCTGAGGGCAAGATCCAGCCAATTAGTCTGCCTGAGGATGTCTACATAAAGAAATTCTATGAGAAGCATCCGGACTCTAAATATCAAGATCCAATCAAGTACTTTTTAAGTCTTTCATTAAACTCTTACAAATTTGATATGCTCAACTGGGTCATGCTATAAAATTCAGTACAGTAGTGATAGGGGAGAGAAACAAGAAGAGTGAGAGGATGAAAACACAATTGAGTCGCACACATGCCCATTCATTCTCTGTGAAGCATGTGCATGTGTTTTCACTAGTTCAATCTTTTTGTGGTAGCAATATGATTTTCTGAGTGACATAGGCAAATTCAACTTGTTGCCTTCAGAGGTTGTTGTATCTTGATTTTTGTCTCATGGAGATTTTTTTTGGAGAAATCTAGTATTTATATAGAAGGTTTTTAATTGTTTTGACTTTTTTTTTGTCAAGGATTATTCGCGTTAATTTGTTGGTTGTCATGGTCTCTTGATTACAATTTTTTTCTTTTTCTGATCAGTGAATACTATAGTGCTTCTTAGATGAAAACATATGTGAGAGAATGTAGAACTATTCATTTAATTCAGTAACATCATGCAGGCAAATGCCAAATAGATTCTGAATGATGATTACTAAATAGATTTTTATATGCTGTCAGATCCTTTAATTTTCTGATTTTGGATACTATAATTTGTGTTTCTAAACTTTGGTTGTAGTTTCAGTTCAGGCGTTGAATGAAAATATTACTTGTTTTATCCTTTGACAGGATTCGTTCATTTGATCCCCCTCCAGCACGTATTTTTAGTTTGCGGGTGTTGGACTTGAAAGCACAGGGCTTAAATGAAGACAATGCAATGGCTATAGCTAATGTATTTATTCCTTCCAGTGATCAATTTTCTTAAGCCCACATTCTTATTGTTCAATGTAAAATCTCTTTCAGGCCCTTTTTCTTTTCATCAGCCTATTTATCTAACAATTTCTTCTTTTACAGATGGAATATGTGGCTGAGAAAACACAGAGAAAGGCAGCTTATCGAAGGCTGAAGCAAATTTCAAAGCTTCAGGGGAAGAAGCCACCTCCAAATCCATATCCTAAAGCTATCAAGGAAATACAGGCTGAAGCAGAGAAGCATTTCCATGAACGTTTCAATAATCACCAAATACTTGACATTGTGAAGAAAATGAAAGAGGAAAATGCTGCACGGATGCAGGAGCAAACTGGAGGTATTGGTGGCTGGTGAAGCAACATTTTCATCTTTTGCTTCCAAAATGAGCTTGCAGCCTAGTTTCTCAATTTCTGTTCATGTTCATCTTTGAATACAAAAAGATTTCCACCATCATATCTGATTTAGTTAATAAACAAATACTTTTACCATTATGTAGTACTACTGACCTTTTGAGTTGTATTCATTCTTCTAACCTTACTTATAAGTTACAACACTGCAACTATCGGATCCTTCCAAACTTTCCCTAGTGTATTATGAGATGAATATCTTGGTGTGAACTTCTCTTCTCTTTTAGTCTTTCATTTCATAAAAAATAGGTAACATTGTTATTAGCCACTACTAGCTCCAGCGTATGCTGCATGGAAGTTTAACCTTGCTTTGATTCTGTAAAAATACAAAAGCCAGATTGGGCAAATGTGAAGACAAAACTACATTTTGCTTTTGCTACTGACCTTTTGAGTTGTATTCATTCTTCTAACCTTACTTATAAGTTACAACACTGCAACTATCGGATCCTTCCAAACTTTCCCTAGTGTATTATGAGATGAATATCTTGGTGTGAACTTCTCTTCTCTTTTAGTCTTTCATTTCATAAAAAATAGGTAACATTGTTATTAGCCACTACTAGCTCCAGCGTATGCTGCATGGAAGTTTAACCTTGCTTTGATTCTGTAAAAATACAAAAGCCAGATTGGGCAAATGTGAAGACAAAACTACATTTTGCTTTTGCTGCTCTTGTTGAGAGTTGAACTCAAGACCTCCCGCTTACTAAACGGGTGCTCTAACCAACTGAGCTACAAGAGCAACACAGAAATTTTTCATTTATATTGTATAAATATCTTTTTACAGACAAGATCAAAATGTCAGAGTCGCACTTTAGTATGCTCTTCAAACTTTTGGTGTCCTCCTGCCTGCAGCTGAGCTTTGGACAACAGGAGGGAAGGAAGACTTCACTCATGCGGAAGCATAAAGTAATTGCTCATCTCCACAATTTCTTAGGCCCTTTCAGGCATTTCCATCCTATAAATTGCTGTTCTGTGCAGGGAAGAATATCCAACCAAAACAACATATCTCACAATCAAAGTAGTGAGCACATAGTATCCAACACAAAGGCAAAAGGTATGCATTAGCCCATGAAATAACAAGATAAGATTTATTCGAATGGAAGCATTCTCGTAGTAGTTAACATCAAGAACTAAGTTATTGACCAACTTCTAGAAACAAAAATCTTTGCCACTACAAGCTACTCAAACAAGGAACGGTCTCTCCTGTTCATGTTGCTTTCCATACAAAAAAGAAAGAAAATACAAGAAGTTCGTTGCTATTATTTCCTGCATAGGTGTACATCTTGGAGTTTTGATTGGTGATGGGTTTGGCTTCTGCAATTCTGCTAGAGTTAGTTGTCAAAAGCTTGTTGTTTGTTGCCTTGACCACCGGAATAGTTCAAATCAAAGCCCTTCATCATATAGCAGTGGATCCTTTCATTGGCTGATAGAGACTTTGTATGAGAGGCTGAGAATCATCCATATAATGCACGCCAAGGTTCTTCCTTGACCCTAGAGGACTTTACTGGATTCCATGAAACCCTCTCTTTTGAATAACTAAGAGATGAGTAGCTTGCCAAAACCTCTCCTACCTCATGAATCACCTGAAAAAGATGTAAATATACTTCAACTGGAGAAAAGAAAAAGAAAAAGAAAAAAGTAGTGATACAGCCAGTGATACTGTGATAGTTTAACTACTAACTACGAAATGGTATAGGAGTTACAAAGTAATATGAGGAATTGATTAGCAATTCTTGAAGGCAAAGAAAGAGAAGTCAAAACACAGTTTCAGAGTCTAAATAGCACTAATACAACATCTTTTAACGTAGGTGCACATTGGCAAAGTGAACAAAGAATAAAATTGCAAGAAAGTATATGACAAAATCTATCTTAGCCTGCGAGAGCTTCAGCAGTAAGAGCTGTTTTTGTGTCATTTTGTTTACTATTTGCAGCTGCTTAAACTTACTGTCTTGGCAAATACTTGAGTCAATCAGCTTGGCCAGCTGCAACTAAGCTAACTGAAAAAACTAAAAGAGAAGTGACTTATGTCAAAATATTATTGAGTTTCAACTTTCAATAGCGGTATGCTTTTTAAACAAGGAAAACTAACTTGTAGAATTTAATCAAAGTAGAAGGAAAGTTATCTCAAGAAAGAAAATATATGACACCATCTATCTTAGACTGCTAGAGCTTCAGCAGTAAGAGCTGGTTTTGTGCCATTTTGTTTACTATTTGCAGCTGCTTAAACTTACTGTCTAGGCAAATACTTAAGCCAATCAGCTCGGCCAGCTGCAACTAAGCTAACTAACAAAACTAAAAGAGAACTTATGTCAAAAAATTATTGAGTTTCAAGTTGCAATCGCAGTATGCTTTTTAAACAAGGAAAACTAACTTCTAGAATTTACTCAAAAATAGAAGGAAAGTTATCTCACAAAGGAAGACCAACTAGGAACCATTATACTATGATTGTTAAGGATCAAAAAATGACCTTAGAGGCATACATGAAGGAGAAGGGAAGGGGCAGTGTGGGGTGCAAGAGTTTTACATAAGAACTCAAAATAATAAACCTCTGCAACTAAAATATAGCATGTTTTCGTAGATATACAAAATGTTCGACTTGACAATATTTTTGAAGAGGATTTTCTCTTTTCATAAGCAAAAAGTACATATGAACAAGACAAATTCATACAACTTTGACAGGAAGTTCTTTATGATCTTCGCAAGTCCATTGCATTAAATTTAAGACCAACATGACATGACAATTAGAAAGCCTAAACAGTGTAGGTTACCATTATTGAAGTCACTAGACAAAGAAAATTAACATGTCACTGAAAACCATAAAAAAGGTGTACCTCTAAGTCTCTTTCCAAAGTGTCAGGAGATGCATCTTGACCAGTTTGGCCGACCAGGACAAATGCCGGCACCCTCAGGACTCGTAAAAATTGAAGAAAGCAGGCCAATTGCTCATGATAAATCTGCAAAGATGGTGGTAGCTTTTGCAGCTTGGAGCCTAGAGCATGCATCGATTCAGTAGCGGGACCAAATTGAAATCCATAAACAGGAACATTATAACTAGAAGTCACATTTTTATTCTCCAACTTCAGCTTCGGAGCAGCAACAAGAAAATTAACCACAAATGTAGGAATTTCCAGTGAACTATCTCCAACTAACATTGCCAGAACTTCATTTAGAGCACAGGCCAAGATTGGAGGTTCATAATTTTCCATGAGCAAGATAGACACCTACAAGTACACCCATTTTCCCACAGTTTCAAAACCAATATAGACCAATCAACTAAACTAACCCTCCATAACGTACACTAATTCAAAGCAAATAGGACCTAGAAAATGACCCAAATGAATAAATAAACTCAAACTTTCAAAGCATTACAACCCACCCACCTACCCAGCACCCCCAAAAAAAATATATATATATCTTAGAAATACCTCATATGCTCCATTCTCAGTTATAAAGTGACTGATATTTCCAGAAGCTTTATAATTGTTGATTCCAAAGTGTTCCAACGATAGCTCAAACGAATGTTCTCTGCAGACATCACAAAAAAGACAATCCCACAGAGGGAAAAAAAATCAGTAACAGTTCCTATCCATTTACTCTTAACAAGAAGAAAAAAAATAAGGAAAGATTTTCGGTTTACTTACAATTTCTGGAAGTTGGATTTGGGATTTGATCCAATAGCGTTGAAGATTGAACTTCCAAAGCCTTCAGAATCTTTAAATAGTAGGATCAATTTATTTGCCACCTTCATACTTGAGCTAAGGAATCTTTAATTAGGTTTTCTGCCGTCGGCGTCTGCCTTTTTATTCTATCTGAGAGTACTAAGAAAATTACATAAATACCCCAGCCTTCTAGGAGTTTTACAGCACTAAGGATATCTATGTCGCATTGACTACATGCAATGACCAAGACAAAACCACACTCCTCTCTGCGTTGCTCAAATGCGACGTTTTGCTAGTCTTGTTAGTAATTTTATTTATACTCAGCTTCTTGTGTATAAATCTTGCCGCTCTTTCTTTTTGCATTTTTTCATTTATTAGGGTTTTCTTGTCTCTTCAAGTTCTCATTATTCTGCAAGAGCTCGGGGAAAATTGCTTCTTAGAGCGTAAAATTTTTCACATTAATTACAAATTCTTTTCCCTTTTTTTTTTTGTGATTTCGATAGATATTGTTGGAGTGATTTATTCTGATTTTTTAAAGCAGGATGCTTTTGGAATGATGAATTTGCAAATTCTTTTCTTTTGCCATAGAATTTTTAAATTCATGAGAAGTAGAAAGACCCAACTTTTGCTTACATTTAAGCTAAAATAGGAGAAAATTTTGAAACTTTCACGGAGTAGAAGTCTTTGGTGTGATCATGCAGAAGGATGGACCAGGAAGAAGCAACAATGGATATTGATATGAATGAGCCAATTGCTGTTCTGTTGAAGCAGGGGAAAAAGAAGGAAAGGAGAAAAGTGCAAGAGCAGTCCACCGAGGAAACGATTGCAGAAGCCAGAGCTAACGCTAATGAAGGTGGCCATTTACCTAGAACTACTACCTCTTTTTTTGACTTCTCAGTGGAGAACCACTTTAAAGCTGTGGATACCATGTCCAAGCTTTGTGGAGAACCTGAAAATCCAGATTTTGATCTTGCTGAAATTGATCGCCTTTCATCCTCTATCACATTCTTAAGGTTAGAAATCTGAGTGTTTTTCTATCACTTAGTAATTCATGACTAAAACTACACCTGCTTCTCTCGGGTCTATCAGTTTGTATGCAGTAACTGGAAATAGTTATTAAATTTCTGTTATCAAAACTATGAGAGAGAGAGAGAGAGATCAATTAAAAGCCAAGCTCTAAATTAGTTTGCTATTGTAGGTGACTTTGAATGAAACTAATCTGGTCAATCTAATATTCAGATATTAATTTGAAAATATTGGTGATGGCTTTTCCTGTTTTTGCTTTAAAGCAGATATACTGTCACCATAGTTTGGTAAAGAAATGGAAAGAAAAGAAAAGGGAAATTAAATTCTTTTATTTGGGAGATTCTAAAGGAGAGAAGAGAAGTGGAGTGATTGTAGATCGCTCCAAGAGAAGAAATGGATTCTCTCCAAAATTGGGAAGATTTGGAGAGAAAAGAAATGATTCTGCGACTTAAAGGTTAAAATACCTCTTAAATTATTATATGGTTATAATTTTTTAATAGAAAAAGGTTATTTTGTCTTGTCTTACCTACTCCTTGGGGAGGGGCTGATAGAAAGCTGGTTTAATTGATTAAAGATGATCTAGTTATGTACCAGAGGGAGAGTATAGTTGGAAGTTCGTTGCTTTTGGACCTTGCACTGTATAAACATTCTGCAGGCATGCATCTATAACCATGGATTTAGAGTATAAAAAATGTCTCCAGTTATGCAAGCGTGTGCTCCAACTGTCCTTTTATATTGTCCCTGTTCATGTATGAGTGGTTTCTTAAATTCTTTTTCCTTTCCTTTTCTAATCTTAATATTTTATGTTTCTGTAGCAATATCATATGTTGAAATTTACTGAAACACCAGTATAACAAGTCGGGGATGATTCATTGATATACTTATTTTATAGTTGGTGTATGCAGGGAATGGAGACATTTTAAATACGCACCAAGGACAATAAGATTTGCCTGCCAAAATGAGAGTAACGACAGAAAAGATATAATTGACCAGATAAGCTTACCTCAGTTTTCTTCTTCTACCGTTCCAAAGGTAGCTTCCTAATCTTATTTCAGGTATTTGGTTGTAATCACACGTATTACTTATCTAATTTTTTCCTTCTTAATTTTGTAAAAGATGCCAAAGGATACAATGGAAGAAACTTCTTCAGAATCCTGGTACATTGCTAATCTTAAGTCTTCTTGGGTTCATTTAAAATATTTCTCATCACCGCCTTAATATTCATCATTTGCACAATAATAAACCTGTAATTAGTCCACTAACTACCTATGATAAGCTAAAAGCAAGGCATTTTAGGTTTAATTAAGGTGAAGCTGTCTTCTTTTGTCCTCTTCTTGTCAAGGAGAAAACTAAAGTCATGAGATCTAGCCTTTATTTATTGGTCTATGGTCTTAAACTAACAGGGGTGCTATATTTTTTTTAACTAAAAGTTGTAAAGTTTTGCTCTTTTGTACTTGGCTCTGGTTTTATTTTGAATGAAAACCATTTTAAATGATTCCCACTGTGAACTTATTTTTTATGTTGTTTCAGTTCCTTGAATGATAACTCCTTTATGTCTTTGGCTTTGTTTTATTTCATACTTCTGTTACCCCATTCTTTCTTTAACAAACTCTTGAACAACACAAATTTTTATCTTTTTTGCAGCAAAGATTATCTAATGCATGTTGGAGGTCTAGTTTGGGCGTTGGACTGGTGTCCCAGAGTTAACTCTGTTTCAGAGACTCATATCAGTGCCGAGGTACATATATTTTCTTTATCTTTCATCTCAGGTCACTATTTTTTCGTTTTGCTTTGAGATGGGAAGGTCAGCTGAGAAAAATGAGAGAATCTGTCACCACTAGTTGCGTTGGATACATTCTGTTTACAAACATCTTGAGGGCCAAGGTAAAATGAAATCAGCCTGCTAGTCAACACAACATAGTGCTATGGCTGCAGGAAAACTAAGAACCTTGGCACTTGAATTGGTTTGAGTTTGATTTTTGCTGAGTAGCTCGAGTAGGTCTAGGTAAAGCCCAGAGATGCTTGGCTCAAGATCCTAGTCAAGCTTATGCAAGCATCAACTGTGGATATTTTTCATCACTGTTAGAACCTTACCGATTTGAATTTGATCTGGATTGAACCGATCTTAACATTTCATATTACTACTGGAGATGAGCTTAAGTTTAACATATTAATTTCAAATAAGTTTTAACTTGAGTGAAGTTCAGGTACGTAAGTATTTGGACACAACTCCATTGCATCCCTGATTCAAACTACCTGGCTACCTATTATTTGCATTTTCTAAAGCACTAAATTTTGATGTCAAAGTCTCTAATGAAGAGGGAGATCTTCCAAAAAGAAAAGGAGTTAGCTGTAGAACTAAACATATTTTTCAGATGACTAGTGATATATATTTTTATATATATATATTGAACACAAATAATTCATATTTCTAAAATTCGGTAGGCATGTAGATTGTTTTGAATCATGATTTGCATGAGATTGTAGTGTAGTTCCACATCTGATTTCGTTGTTTTCAGTTGCTAGCTTAATAAGATTTCATAATGAAGTGCACATAATTATTATGGTTAATAGTACTTTGGAAATGTAAGAGCTCATTCAAATTTTTAACACGATATCAATTGCCTTCATATGTTATTCTTCATCATATATTCTGTTCAAGCTTCTGAATATTTTAACTATTACCTTGACTTGCCATGGAAGAGATTTAGTTAATTTTAAGTTAATCATCTGATCATTAAGCCTCCCCAAAACTAATGGCCTTTGTTCTATTGTATCTGCAAGCAGAGAGATAGTTTTCCGTACAAATCAAATATGATGAGCCATTTAAGCTCAACAGAGAAGGTTCAAAGCATTGCAACTTTTTATCAAAAGGTTTATATGAAAATATCTTATTCATATCACGTCTATCAGGTGTATGTTGCTGCATGCTTTATTTTGTGGTAGTCAGATCTTCTTTGATGAGCCTCTGATAATATGGATATGGACCTTTTTGGTTTCTAAGTGCTTCAGAACATTCTTAAACTTGGATTACAGACTTTAAACTCTTATGATTTTAAGATCCTAGTTTTTTGAGATTTGGATATAGCAATGATTAAGGTCTTAACTAATACCACATGCGGCCCTACTATTACCATATTAATCACTTCATTGTTCTCTGTCTTTGCTTTATAGTTTATTGCAGTTGCAGCTCATCCTACCGAATCATCATATCACAGAATGGGTGCACCCCTTACTGGCAGAGGAATCATCCAGATATGGTGTCTTCTAAATGAGACCACAAAAGAACTAGTGTTATCTCATCCTTGGAAAAGACGAAAGAAAGTCTCCAAGAAATCTGAAACAGCAAAAGACGAGTCAAATGTACCACGGAAACCACGAGGCAGACCGAGAAAATACCCTGTAGACTCCAATATACCACTGAAATCACGAGGGAGACCAAGAAAACACCCAGTTGTTGAATCTGTAAATGTAATAGATTCTATTAGTGAAGAAGTGCAACCACTTGATACCCAATGTCCTGGCAATTCACCCACTACCCATTCTGTCTCTGTATCTAATCCTAACACCTGTGAAAACGTTTCTGAGAAGGATGCTGAATTGGAGCAGGCAGTATGTGACCATAGAGTATCTGATGACAAATCAACTTCTCCAGAGCTCAAAAGATCTAAAGTAAACACAAGCAAGAAAGTGCAGGCTCCTGAAAATCACCTGGCTTTGCCAGTGCAAGATGAGATTGGCAAATTTTCATCTGTGAATTCTCAGGCACCTTCAGGCCCTGATCCTGACTTGATGAGGCCCAAGGAGAATTTCTGTGATACTAATTCCGCCAGGCATTCCATTCCCAAGGATGTTTCCTTACCTAGAGTGGTATTATGCCTGGCTCACAATGGGAAAGTTGCCTGGGATTTAAAATGGCATCCTTCTAATGTTTATGACAAACGAAGAATGGGTTATCTTGCTGTCTTGCTAGGAAATGGTGCTCTGGAAGTGTAAGATATCTTGATTCTCCTATTAGTTTTCTTAAATTCTTAAATTGTTATGTTTACTTAGCTCACATGTTTTAAAATCATGTTTCTTCTAGTCTACTGTTCACATTGTTAACCTTATATATAAATATATATATATATATATGTTGTGTGTGATATCTACATAACTAATTATCAATTTCAGTTGGGAGATTCCTTTTCCACAAACCGTTAAAGCCATTTATTCTCATTGTCGAAAGGATGGCACTGATCCTCGCTTCATTAAAGTGGAACCAGTATTCAGATGTTCAGCACTGAAATGTGGAGATAGGCAAAGGTAGTTTACTATTTGACATCCTAATAATGTCAATATGTTGAAGAAACCTATTATTTTCTACTTTTGAGAGGCTCCTCTCAATTCTTTGCTAGAATCATATTCCTCAAGAACATTTTAATGGTTACCTTAAAAATGATGCACTCTGTTCTAGCCTCCGCTTATGGTGTACTCTGACTATTTCTCATATGGTTATCTAAGTTGGGAATTTTCCATGTGAATTTGGATTAGTGTGAATTGGAATCCATGCTTACAGATTTATATATTACGTGATTTCTGGATTTAGGAAGGCAAAAATATTTTTTAAGATGAAAAAATTCTATTTTTATGTCATTTTTTTCTCCCATTTTTTCTCAGCTGTATAACATATAAATATGCTCGGAATGAATACAGCTCTTGCTGAATATCCTAGAATATTTTCATTGTGTATTTGAAGAACAAGTTCTTTCCTGGACTTTCATTTCAAATAATTGGAAGTTCTAGGTGTATGGTATTCTTTAAGAACTTTGTTTATGTTGGGTTTCTATATTTCCTTCAGTTCAATTGTGATTAGAAGTGGACTTCTATCATCATGTAGTTGGGACACCTTTTATTGTGGATAGACACATTTCACATTGTTGGATATGGCAATACATCTGTCTTCTTTTCTTCTTAATAGTGAAGGATGTTTATCCTGACAAATGCTGATAGAGTGTTAGACTCACTGACATAATTTTAACTCATTGCTTCACATTGTAGAAGTATTTCCTTCTAAAATTATTCTGTTTATTATACCATGTTATTCAACAATGTTTAAAGTCACTGATGGTTTAAATTTGGCTTTCTGATTGCTTCTTAGGATACGTTAACATAATTTTGATTTAGAAGCAATTTGGCATTGATGCAGTTTCCTTTTTCCTGATTTAGTTGATCCTGTTTTGTTTTTGAACAGCATTCCTCTAACATTGGAGTGGTCATCATCATCTCCACATGATATGATCGTTGCTGGATGTCATGATGGAGTGGTAGCATTTTACTATCCTCTTATTCTTTTTTTCAGTGTCAATTTGTCCTTCACTGAAAGAACTTGAAATATTCTGCTCTTGCACCACCTCTTGCCTTCCAACTCAGAGAACCCATGAAATGTGGCTTGCAAGTGTGAAAAAGAAAAACCTGCTGCAAAAGACTTCAGTTTCACTGAAAGAAAGAAGTGCATTTTCTTTATTTTTATTGTTAAACTGGAACCTATGAATTTGGTTGTTTGCAGGTTGCCTTGTGGAAGTTCTGTTCTACTGGTTCATCTGTAGGTATATTGACCCATCATTTCAAGATTTTCTTAACCTTTAGTATTTTTTTTCAATAAAAAGCCTTTATGTTTTTGGAAAATTTTAGAAGATCTTTTTTCATCAATTGATAATATAGAATATTTTCTATCTTACAGACACAAAACCTTTACTTTGCTTCAGTGCTGACACAGTTCCTATTAGAGCCCTCTCTTGGGCACCAGTTGAAAGGTTAGTCATGGTTGATAACTCAGTTTGTAATTTATTTCAGTTGTTAAAGGGTTCCGAAGCCTACAGTCTCTTTACAGTTATTACAAATTGAAAGACATGATTTAGTTTTTAACTTCTTGACAAACACTATCTAGGCCATTTCAGAAATTTACTTTCTTATGTATTCAAATTGTTACTAAATTGTGAAATCCACACCCCTAACTACTCAACCACCCCCCCCCCCCCCGCCCACACACACACAAAAAAAAAAGGAATAAAAGAAATAAATAGAAAGGGAAAGGAAAGGTGGCAGAGCCACACAATTTGGGTCTATGTTTTGAACCCTGTACAGTGCACGTGGAAACTTAAAACTTCTGTTGAGATACATTCTGCTAGAACTATTGTGAAATGGAGTAAAAATAACATCTTTGATCTTCTTGTTCCTGTGCATTGACGTAAAATTCCAATGGTAATATCAGTATCAGTTATTAATGTTGGACAAGTGAGGCATCAGGAACTGTCCAATTTCTCTGCCCTAAATATCTATAGCAAGTATTATGCCGTGCAGATTTTGTGCAATGAAGAATGCAATTTAAGAGAGAGGTGGAAAGAAATGAGTGACATGTTCAGACAGCTGTTGTGGAGCACTTCCTAGACTATGCAAATCTGAGAAATGTGGAATGATATCATCTCCCTGAACTTTTCCATTCAATCTTCAAAATTACTAGCTTTAATCTTGCATCATTTTTTTCTTGGGTACCACCAATAACAGGATTAGAAAACATTGGGATACAAAAACTGACATGTTCTGATTAGTTGAGAGACAAAATGCTCAAGTCCAAACCACTAGCCTAAATGATAAGGAGGCACAGCCAATTGTTTAAAATAATTTTTGCAAAAACAGTTCCACCTAATTCTTGGAAGACCATTTCTCTCTCTATTCTATTATTAAGCATGTTTAGCAGTTACTGAACTACTCAAATTATACTTGTGCAGCTATTCTGAAAGTGCAAATGTCTTGGTCACTGCTGGCCACAAGGGCTTGAAGTTTTGGGACATACGGTGTGTGTTTTTGCATTATTTCTATGTATCAATCTTGTGTATCAGTTAACCACTGCCTGTTTTGGGTTGGGTATGAGAATGGAGCTATATAGTTCATACGTGAGATTGTTTATATCAGAAGGGGGAAAAACCAAAGGAAAAGTTGCATGTGGTGTTTTTTCATTGTAGACTGCTCCAAATTATTCAGACTAAATTTTATAACTTTTTGGACCAACCCTACCATCAAAACTAGCACAAGTTGAAATTGCATAGTTTATCTCAAACCAGATTGAAGTTCTCTGTATGAGCTTAGTTTTCTAAGTTGACCAATTCGTATCTTTTTGATACCCACCTCTATATTTCAGCCTTTCATGACCAAAAGTATTTGGATTTGTGATTGTATAGCTTTCAAATTACATCCATAATTAGGAACTGCAGATTCAAGCTTTAATCAAATATGAACAGACACTTATTTAGACCAAGTGGCTATTTCAATCCACTTTCAATTCTCCATATAGAAATTAAATTTACCTGGCTCATGTTTCGAGTGGACAGTGAATATTGTTGTCTTAGATTTTATTCCCGTGAAGGGCTATATGGATAACAATGAATCTAGCAACCATTCTTGCATGGAAATCTGAGTCCTATCCATCCCATATAATTATTTACTGCTGCTTACATTCTCCTTGCTTTGCAGTGATCCATTCCATCCCTTATGGGATTTTTCTCTTAAAAAGATTATATATAGTTTGGATTGGCTAAAAGATCCAAGGTAAAAAGTTACTGTCTTGAAAATGTTGGTTGCTTTATACATTTGAGTTTTCCCATTCTGAAGCACCGTTTTTCTTGTAGTTGTGTCATTGCCTCCCTTGATGATGGATCAATAAGGTTCTTCAGCCTATTGACAGCTTCAAATGATGTACCTGTTACTGGAACTCCTTTTGTTGGAACTGCTCTGAAGGGATTTCATAGCTACGCTTGCTCTTCTTTTCCTATATGGAGCATTCAAGCTTCAAGATTACCAGGTTAGTTGATTTTATGCCATCAACCCATTGTTGTACCCTTTATGTACAAAAAAGGGTACATTCTGAAGAACTGTTTAAAGGAGGCATGTCTGAATGATGGTGATTTCCATACTAAAAAGGAGGTATCATCCAAGTATTTTAGCAGTACTGCAACTGAAGAGTGTGGGGAGAGGGCAGGGGAATAATAAGAGTATACTATGACAGTGTGTTTCTTGTAAGCATCAATTTAATGCTAGGAGATACTTAAAGGACAAAACTGTGACTGCTGTAATAATGAATATACAATTCAACAATGTCATAATAACATACTAGAATAGTGGTGGAGAATATTTGTTTTCTTACTCCATGCATTAATCTCCAATTGCACCACCAATCAAAGGTTTCTAGCATGGCCCTTAATATTAAATCAGTATGCAACTCATGGTTGTATGTTTATGTTCAAACAGATAAAATATAGACACAATGTTCACCATAGAATGGATGCCTATAAACCTATTAGGCTTATTTAGAAGTCATATCAGTGTTTGTGTCATTTATATTGTGTTAAGTATATAAATTCAACCTATCTTTTTCCCCATTTTTGAACTGCAGGCCTCGTTGCATATTGCACTATTGATGGTACTGCTCTTCATTTCCAGGTCTGTTTTGTTTGAATACTTATCCCAAAATGTGCCCATAAACAATTCTTGGTTATGGTTTGCTTTGATGATCTATAACCACTTCTATATATGATCAGTTGACTGCAAAAGCCGTGGACAAAGATCCCACCAGGAATCGTGCGCCACATTTTCTTTGTGGTTCACTGAATGAAGAAGAATCAATGCTGACAGTGTTCACTCCATTGCCTAATACCCCAGTTGCTATGAAAAAATCCACAAACGAAGGCGGCACTACTGCAAGGACAATCTGTGGGATGTTTGCCAAAACTAATCAAGAAATGAGAGTTAAGGAAAAAGCGTCCCAAAATCAAACATCATCCAACCTTCCAGCAGGTAATTCTTGCCAAAAAAATATTCAAAATTTGCCAGATTTGTATGTTTAGCAGCTGAGATATACCTTGAACATGTGCATTTCTTTCGTCAACGTGCAGACAATGAGCTGGGGGTGGAATTTGAATCTGACGTTACTAAGGTAGCCCAGATGAAGAAGAAACTGAAAGCAAATCCAAAAGTAGGCAAGTCCGAAGATAATGAGCTGATCCCAGAGAGTGTTGAGGGAGGAGAGGAAGTTGAAGAATTCCCTCCCAAGAGTGTGGCCATGCATAGAGTAAGATGGAATAAGAATAAAGGCAGTGAAAATTGGTTATGCTTTGGTGGAGCTGCTGGGATTTTGCGCTGTCAAGAAATTGATGTAAGTCATTTCTGAAAAAATCAGTGCAAAAAGATCTAAACTAAAGGCTTTGTAGATCTTGTAATTATTCTTTCTTTTTTGTAGTTAAAATGTACAATAGATTTATTGTACATGTGATATAAGCTATGAACATAAGTCTATGAAGAACAGTCATTCAACAGACCTTCATATGCCATTTCTATTATATTATCTTAGTTTCCCATTCCCTTTGTTTTTTATTATAAGTTATTATTGTGACATTTTTAAAAAAAAAAAGTCGGTGTATAAGATAGTTAATAAACTTAAATTCTTTAAATTAAAAATGATTTTGTTTCTTCTGGAAAATTAGGATTGTGTAATAGGTTCATGTGAGCCCCCACTTGAAAACTTCCAAAAATTGACGGGCAAGCAAGACCACCAAAAGTAGGATGGACTCACCCGCGTTCGAAATTGTGTGTTCGAGTGTTGGTGTTGGCACGACTCGCCATCACTCACTACTCACGAGTCGCACATTTGCGAGTCGCCTCAACCCCCCACAGGTGACTGTACGGGTTATTTCTTCGGGTCATCTCCGCCTTTGCTAAATAAAAGGACTCCAGATTTTTTGGAAACTACTTCTCCGATGTGGGACAAATGAAAATGAATTTGATTTGTACCTTCATCTATCCATATCTTCCTGCTTATTATTAGGCTAATCAATTTTTTCAGGGATGTCAATGGGGTTACATTAACTAAATCCATAATCTTACCCTTGTAATTAAATGTTAACCCAAATCTCAATCACAATTCTCTAAGAATCCACCCTCAACCCTAACCCTAACCCTAGTGACCCTTCAGATTGATGGGTTAATCTAGTTAACCTTCACATTCGAAAAATATTTCTTAAACAAAAAAACCATCGATTTTACCTTACTTCTAATAAATTATTCATATATAAAGAAAATTCAAAATTCATTTTTTAACATTCAAAAAATAAGAAGCTTTGATTCAATATTAGTATTTAGAGGATCGGAGAAATAAAACTGCCTTTTGAAAATAAAGGTTTATAAAAAGAAGAAAATACAAATTATTAAATTAGAGAAAGAATGAATGAAAGAATATATATTAATATAAATTGCCGTTTTATTATATATGAGTAATTTATTATATACAAAATTTATAATATAAATAAATAAAAGAGTTATACAGGTTGGATTTGCAAGTTAGGGTTTGAGAACGGAAATAGGATTGAAAACTCTATAATTCATAATCTAATTCTAATCTTATCGGGCTCTGATTTTGTAAATCCTAACTCCAACCCTCAACCTTTATGGTCAACTTTAACCCCACCCTATAGGGTTGCTATAGACCTTGCATTTGGATTCAATCCCAATCCACTAGCATCTCTAATTTTTTTCTTAATACTTTCTTTTTAACTCACCTCTTTCCTAACTTTCCCTATATCCTCACCTCTAAAGATCACCAGTGATTTCACTTACCCGCTTTATCTTGCACTTGAAACCTATTGGTCCAAGTTACTTGATGGGAGTTTGTTAGTTGGAAAGGAGCAGAAATCTTGGAACTTCTATCGTCAAATTTTCTCACTTTCATGTGCTGAGGGATGTTTTTGTACTAGCTATTTTGTGCTGGTCTTTTCTGCTTTTCTGTCATGGGATGGGTTATTAAGAAAGGTCTACTATGTGGACTTTTGTATTAAATGGTTGTTGGTTGGAAACTAAGCTCCATTCATACCTCCCAACCACGAGTGATTGTTTGCCAATTTATCTCCCCAGTTGCCCGCACTATTATTTTGCCATCTTGCTAATACTTGCTTGGTCAGGAGTAACAGTATGGTAGAATAGTTGGGAGGTGAAGTTTTGTGTAACGCAGGTCATGAGTTTATCCCCTGAATTTTTACGTCTAGATTTTAATTTTCATAAATCGATTTATATAGATGTGAATCCTTACAGGATAAAATTAAGGTAAGTATATCTTTAAAGGATGTAGTCAAGATGCATATTGTATATATTTAGATTAGACATTCAATTTTTTTATGATTCTTTCCTTACAAAAAAAAAAAAAAAGGTTTGAAGAAATTGACTGACTTGCAGTAAGACATGACATAGGGAGGGACTGCTATTTCTTTTTGTTATAAATTTTGTGAAGTATTCATTTGATGGGATCAGTTTACTTTTTTCATTTTTCCCACCCAACTGTTTGAATCAAGATATTTCGGGTGGAAAAGAGTGTACTTTTTCAATTAATCCATGCTAATCTATTGTCTAAAATGGTCCCTATTTTCCAACCCACATTGAATACCAAACTATTCATTATTCTAATTAAACAAGTATGAAATTACATTTTATACATATAAATATATATATATATATATATATATATATTTATTTATAATTACTCCTTTCGCTAAGAATTAAATATCTAATTTTTTAAATTAATTAAATTTTACAAACTAATATTGTAATGCTAAAAATAAATTAAATCAAACTTTTTTACTTTAAATGAAAATTAAAATGATACATTCAATATGGACAAATAGAATGATATAATAATGTTCATTTACAGTAGGTAAAAAAAAAACTATACTATCTCTTATTCGGGGACATCTCGGTGGGTATAGTGACGAGAGCGTAGATCATAGATCTCGAATTCGAATTCACTCTTCTGAATAAGTGAAAATGTCAAGATGCATGTGAACTGATCCGGACACCACTAAAAATATATATAACACCTTTCGTCTAGAATTGAAATGTCATATTTGACAAATTTTTATTAAAAGATAAACTCATGTTTAATTTTGGTTGGACGGAAAGGGGAGTAATAAATTTAATTAATTTTAAATACACAAATGAATAATGATGATGAATGGGAGGAGAGCGATCGTATTCATTAATAAATAAATTTTAAAAAAGAAATAATTAAAGAATATCTGCTGCCCACATGAGGAGGGGGATGTGGTGGCATCATCACGAATCCTAACCATCCCGGCAGAGCAAGTGAGGAGTGTTATGGGAAGGGCAAAATAGGAATTTCAAGGAAACAAAGTTGGAAGCTAATGCACTTTTTGAGATAAATCTCACACGTCCTATCATAGTCTACCCATCAAGTGGGTGATTTAAGTAAGTACGTGTAAGTGCCTTATCTGAATCAACAATTTATTATTTATTTAATATAATATTATCACTTTTTCTACTTTTTAAATTGCAATAATTTTTTTTTTTGGTAATTACCGCTCTGCGTCGTCATTCACACGTGTTGTTTTATTAATGAATAATGTCACCGTTTACTTTTGCTTTTTTTTTAAAAAAAAAACTCGGTGGGAGTATTAAAACATACGGTCACATGATAATAAATAAGGATTATTGCTAACTTTTTGCATTTTTTTTTTTTGTTTTCTTAAGCGAAATTTGGGTTAACGCATGCTCACCTTAACCGTTCTGGTAAGACTTACAATTTATCAACGTGAGAGTACGTAGATAAATCGAGATGAACCCATGATCTGTAACATGTAAGCGAGACCTCTAAACCACTTACCTATTCCCCTAGATGCATACTCATTACTAACCTACGATATATCTATTTTGGTATAGTAAAAAAAATTGTCAAGTAAGTGACAATTGATAATAGAGTCTAGTTATAACAGAGTAATTTTAAAGTTTGAAGGGTTTTTTTTCTTTTCTTTTGTATAAGTTGAAAATTCAATTGTCATAGATAATTTACCATTTTTATCTAATCTTCCATTTTCCAGAATATATAATGATTTTAAAGTTAATGTGTGAGATAATCAAATTCCTTTAGCGGTTTGACGAACTAGTAAATTAACAAAGCCCTAGAAACTAGTTGAGAGGGGGAAATATCTAGGTCCATGAAATTTCTCGAATAGAACAAACAAAGTAGGGTTCAATTTCTCTACCCCAAAACCATGCGGTATGGATTTGCATAATGAAATCATGGTCATTCGATAGGAAATCCTAATTACTATTATAGTAGAAACAAAGACTCCAAAAGAGGTAAGACATCCATTTTATTTTTCTATTCTCTACGTATTTCCTCTACACTAGCTTAAGCATCGGAGGATTTTGAAAAATAATCTCGCGAATCACATTTTCTTGCATCATCATTGTGTAAGAAAAAAATGCATACCTAAACTATGGATTAAGATGTTCTTAAACCATGAACGGTAAGGTAGGATTCATAATTGAAAAACATTCCTTGATGACTCCACTAAACTCCAATGGGATAAATAATGCACGTCCAAATATGCAAAAATTTTAGAAAGAACAAAGCAACACAAAACCTTGGTAAAGAAAAGCCCTTCCTAGAATGTCATGGTTTTAGTATTTGCAAAACTCATTAGAGAATTTCAATTTGAAAACATCCACTAGTTTAGGTAATATGATATGATAGAAGGCAAATGTTGCTTTTGATATCCTAACTTTCACTCATCTAATTTGCCTAACTCTTACTTTCTTTCAATTTGAAATCACCATCTTCCCTTCATAAATAAAATAAATTCTATTGATGAGCAAAAATATATTCAAATTTGAATAAATAACATTTAAACTACATGAATGAACTTTTCACCTAAGAAGATATCTACAAAGGAATTTACACCGGTTATTTACTATCATGTGAAAAGAAATTACATGAATATAATCTTTTCAGAATCATATACTTAAAGATTTTATATATTTTGTTTTCCTTTCAAAATACATGAACTATGAAGATTAGGCTACTCAAGAAATTCCCTATTAAAAGGTTACTAATTTGTTTACCAATAATAGAGAAATAAAAGAAGTGGAGTGCCATTTAGCCAACAATAAGAAAAAGTGCCATAGCATCTTCATTTTATTAGATGCTAATTGTCCAAATTAATTGGTATATTCCACTAGTTATCATTATAGAAAGCAAAAAATTTCTTTCCCAAATTTAAAATTAAATAATAAAAAATATTTAGACACATACCCTCAATTAATATAATTTTTTCCAGCTGTTTTGAATGTGTTATCACAATAAATGTTTGTGGTCACTATTACTAATGTTATTTATTTATTTTCATTCGTATATAATGTAATAATAATAATAATAATAATAATTCCTAAAATCATTATCAATTTATATGTAATGTAATATATCATGAGTGATGAGACAATATTATACTTTAGATCATATATGTTGATGAAGAATATCCAATTTGCAAGGCATAGTAATTGCTTGATAGAGGACAACATCAACTACTAACTTCTGTCATTTTCTTCCTTACATTACAAGAATAAATAAAAATAAAAATAAAAATAAAAATAATCCTACCAGAGAACAGTAAAAATATTCACTAACAAGTACTGATTTTGTAAATAATTTCCACATAAATCACCCTATATTTGAAATGCAATCAACTCTGTTAAAACATGCGTGTAAATATGCTCACATGAGTACAAAATTAGGTGTATGTATCCATATTTTAGGGGCATCTTATCTGCACATATTCTCATATTTTATTCTTTTTTAATGGAAAATTTTGAAATGGACCAAAATATTGCTAATTAATTTATAGAAATATTTTTTTTTTATTCAAAAAATATTTGATATCTACATCTTCTTCACACGCGAACTTTGTAATCCCTAAAATCATTGACTTTTTTTCTCCTCTTTTTTATTGTGACTAAATAGTTATTATAAAATTTATATTTACCTAACAAAAATTTTTCTACTCATACAGCTTTCGAGTTACTTTGATTCTCTCAATTTTGAAAAATTCTAATGTAAAACTGTTCTATACTTTACAATTTTTCATTAATCTTAGATGAGATTACTTTACCACAACTTAATCACAAATTTTTCCTGTTTTTTTTTTTTTTTTTTTTTTTTTGGGGTATCCTCATGGCTTATCAACAAAATGACAACCAAAAAGGCCAAAAAATCAAACTAATAAAATAAATTGGGTTGAAATAAAATAAAAATATAAATTAGTGAACTTTTTGGCATAAGTGGGACCCACGAGGATGAGGAATAGGGGCCCACCCAACCCTCTCTTCCTATTCCTTCACCCTTTCTCTTTCTTTGCACTTTTTATCACTTTTATTGTTATTATAATCCATTTGTCAAACCTCAGACTTTCCAACAAACCACAGAGCAAACACTTTCAAGACCAAACTCTCTCTCTCACACACAGATACACACATAAAAGAAGGGATTTCTGGAATGGTCGGATCTTTTCTGTAATACGGTTCTGTTGCAGTACTGGGTGATGTAAGAAAGCTGCAAAAGAGAGGAGAGTTTTCTGTACTGATACCCTTTTTCTTGCGTTCTTGGGATTTTGCCATCCCTTTACTGTTAAATTAGGTAAAGTAGTTATCTTGGGATTTTATTTTCTTAAAATTTTTTTTTTTTCCCCTGAAATGGGTGTCTTTTCTTTTACTTGGTGTTCTTGTTATGTTTTTGTATCTGTTCCTGGGCGGTGTTTGTAAATTGGAATTTTTTTTCCCTTTTTTTTTAAAATTTCGCTTATGACTATGCATCTTTGGACCTATCTTTTGTTATCTTCATCTCCCTGTTTTTGTGTGGTTATGTGCCGTCTCCAGGTGATCTTTGTTTTGATTTGTCCAATTTACAGCTTGAATTTTGTGAATACATCTCTTGTTCATGAATTGATTTTCCTGTTGGTATTGGCTGTAAATTCGTTGTACTAGTGGATAATTGATGGATACAGCAGTAAGGATTTTTTCTTTTTCTTCTCTTTCTTGTTTCCTAAATAAAGATTTATACATCTTCATGTTCAGATGATTGGAAACAATTGGATGTAGTGTTTTGAAATTCGTCACTTCGGTATTATTCTTGATTCCAATCTGTTGGAGCACTTCCCATCTTCCTTATCTTTTTTTCCCAGTGTCATGACCACGCGTTATTCCTTTGGCATCTATTGTTCTTGTCCCACTAAGTTTCTTCTTGTTTCAAAGATTTAGTGCAATGTATATCTAAAGCAAAACTATAGTTTGTTTTACCAAGATCTGGGTTTGAATTGTTCGTTTTAGTTGTCAAAATCGCAACAAAGTTTATTGGTAAAAAGAATTATTTCATTTAGGTCAAACCCCTTTTATCTTCAATCTCAACAATAACAATGCATGTCTATCCTTTTATCAAAGCAAGTACACTTTTCTAATTCCCATTTCATTTGCATCTTTCTTACATTCTTTTTTTCCTGCTTATTTTGATGGTACTGCAGGTCAATTTCTTTAGATGAGCTTCTGGCAAAATACTCAAGCAGATATTCATCTTAGAAGCTGCCTTCTTTTTGCTGGAGCTGCAGGGTTGAAGGGTTAGAAATTGCAGTATAAATTCCAGTATTGGATCAAAAAGAAGAACTAGCTAAACTATGGGTTATATATGTGATTTTTGTGGGGAGCAAAAGTCTGTTGTATACTGCCGCTCTGATGTAGCTTCTTTATGCTTGTCCTGTGATCGCAATGTTCATTCAGCAAATGCCCTTTCACGCCGTCATTCTAGGACGCTTTTATGTGAAAGATGTAATTCACAGCCTGCACTAGTCAGGTGTATAGAGGAGAAAGTCTCTCTTTGTCCACATTGTGATTGGTTAGGGCATTGTGGTAATTCTTCTAGCACTGGCTCCGCACATAAGAGACAAGCTGTTAATTGTTATTCTGGCTGCCCTTCATCAGCAGAACTTGCTACAATCTGGCCATTTTTCTCTGAGGTTCCTTCAGTAGGAGATGCTTCTGGTGAGCAGGCAATGCGTCTAATGACCATAGATGAGGGTTGTCCAGATGATCAAGATGCTAACGGAAAGAATAATATACAAGATGCATCCGGGGCAGTTGAAATGGCTAACTTTCATAATGTCGATAAATCAACCTTTTGCATGGGGTCACCAGGGATTCCCCACGACAACAAGGTGCACAACGTAGAACAGTCTGCTGGACCCACATTTGCAGCAGCATCCAAGGTAACTTCGACCCTTATGAAAATTGTATTAAAAAACTATATGAAGGTCTTGATTTTTCAAATTTGCTTCATGTGGGACTTTGTTTATGTATTTTGATGGAATATGTTTCACACCACCCAAGTATGAGCTTCGTTCAAATCTAGTTGTTGCTGTCATTTCCCCTAGCAAGGTCTGCTGGTTTATGCAGGCCACGAAAAGCGGTAATACCGTCGTAGTTGGCACTTGGAAGTACCCTTTGATTTCTCCCAAGATTGCTTTGTTTGCATTGAAAAAGATGGTCAGAGAGTTCAATTGAATTTGTGGATTGAAGTTATGGCTAGGCATACTGCTTTTGTGGGTTTCATTATATACTTGAACTGTGGCAAATGTTTCCTTGTATTTTTTCATTAGTGATTGCAGAACAACATGCTTCCTTTTCTCTTAGTTGCACCTGCCAACAGGGGTCTCATTGTTCCAGTTATTATTCAACTTTTGATTGTGGAAGTTATTTTTGCACCATAATTTAACTTCTTCAGTTTGATTATTTGATCTTTTCACTGGTTCTATTGAAGCACAGTCTTAATTGAAGCTGCCATAGATACTTTAGATGTCCGTTAACAAGTGGTTGAGGAAAACAAGAAAATCACCAATTAGGCTAAGGAAAGCAATAGTTTGGCGTAAAGAGAGAAAGGATGGTTATATGGGAGAAGTAAATTGTCTGTGATGAAGTTGCTCATTGCGTATATTATCTAATGTTGAAATTCAGGCCTAGCAGTTGATTAATTGTCCTGATGTGTGGTGAAATCTTCAGTTGATTCCTTGATTTTCACAAGGACCTTTTGGAAAGAGAAGTGATCAACATCAGTTTTCATCTCCCATTAGTGAAATTATCAATATTAGGTTCATATACCACCAAAATACGACGAATTACTTGAAGATATTTGGCTTTCTTTTCTTATAATTTATCCCTGCCCTCTTTTTTGAGAACGACTCTAACTTACATTATGCTGTAAAACATCCAGGTTTTCTATTCTGGAATTAAGGGCCCTACATTATGCGAAGATGATGACTTTTATGAGAACTTTAACATGGATGAAGTCAACCTAAGTATTGAAAACTATGATGAGCTTTTTGGGATGGGTCTTGATAACCCAGAAAATCTTTTTGAAGATGGTCAGATTGATGGCCTATTTGGTATGGAGATATCTGCTGCTGATTCCAACTGCCAGGATCCACATATTGCTGAGGTCACCTATCTTCAGATAAAACTGCTATATCTCCCCATTAATGTTTTTGGTCATGCATGGTCATCTAGTACTTGAACTAAGTGTTTTGTCAGAACACTATGTGGATATTCCTACTTTATTCATGAAACTTTTGTTTGATACAACGTTTAAAATCTTTCTTTCTGTTTTAAATGTGAAATTACCATCTTATTCTAAAAGCATAAGTAATACAGAGAGGAGTATAATATTTATACATTTATCATAAGCTTCTCATGTTTGTATGCTGGAATGTTCATTTTTACTAATAGGCAAAAAATGTGATCATAACTTTATAATCGGTGGTAGTGGGATTTGAATACAAGACCTTTCTCTGAAATATCATGCAGGATTAGTTGAACGCTTAACAAAAACAATTAACACTTTAGCAGAAGATGTGAACATAGTTGTGTTCAAGATGATTATCTTCTTGCTTTTTGCTCCATGGTATCACCAATTACTTTATGACTTTGGAGGTCATATATCTTTCTATTTGATTTGTACTATATGACTATGGGGGTTATATATTTCCATTTGGATGTACGTTTCTGAAAGAATAAATTGATGATATTCACTCGATATAAATAACTCCCTTATACCTTCAAGGGTAGGCAAGTTTTTTTTTCAGTCTTTACTTTTTTTTTTCTTTTTCCTTTTTTCTGGTGAGGGTTGGGGGGGGGGGGGGGGGGATTTGGTATTTGTAGGAAGGGTCCCAGTTGATGTTGGTTTCTTATTTGTCCTATATCTTTGAAAGTACTGCTCTAGCCAAGAATGCATCTTTATGTAAATTCTTATATTCTGTGAATGCTGAATGTTCACATTTATATCTTGGATTCCAAGAATGTTCAATTGGTTAAAGTGAACATATTTTTTTTCTAAATCTAACTGTTAGCTTTCCTAACTTAATATATTCATCTAAATTAATACAAAGGTATCACAACTAATTACATTGATTATAGGTATAAGGTGGTAAGTTTGCCTATTGTCAAGGATTTATTGGCTGCAGGAGTAACATCTATATGGTTTCTAGCAGAAATAAAAGTAATAACATTTAATGCTAGGTGAGTTTGCTGATATTTCATTATTGCTGAATCCATATCAGAAACTGTTTAACGTCTGAAGTTAGTTATTTCTGTGTGAAATACGGAGTTATGTTTGCTTAAAGTCTTAATATTTTAAGTTGGAGCAAAGAACAAATTTCTTTTCTTGTGGGAAGCATTTTAATGGCTTATATGTTGACCAGGGATATTGATCATTGTCGAATATGTTATTTTTCGTGTGCCAAACAATTTGCACCATATGCAACATGGACACACCACTGCAAGTCCCAAATCCATTTATCATTCTTTTTCTGATTGTCCTCTTTTGTACCAAGTTATCAAGGTCTACTACATGGTTCAGTTGTCTATTATTTATGATCCACAAGAGCCTTCAATTTTGCATTCTTTCTTGTGACAATTGAAACATTGCTTGCTGTAGTAAAGAAACTTGTTCAACCTCTGCTCTTATATCTGGGCTGCCTTTATTGTGTGATAGCGTAATGTCGTTAGCAAAACCTTTTCTGTATGTATTTATTTTTCTTTCCTCTTTTCTCTCTTTAAATTCCTGTATTAAAGAGTACTGAGATTTTTTCAAATGATCCAGGGGTCATCAATTGGACGTGTTAATGCCATACAACCAGCATGCAGCAATGCAGCATCTGCAGATTCCATCATGAGCTGTAAAACTGAACCCAACCTATGTTTTGCTAGGCCAGGTCACTCTAGCCTCTCATTTTCTGGCATAACAGGAGAGAGTAGCGCTGGAGATTATCAGGACTGTGGTGCTTCTTCAGTTATCTTAATGGGTGAACCACCATGGTGTTCTCCTTGCCCTGAAGGTTCACTCCCTTCAAGTAGTAGGAGTAATGCTGTTATGCGGTATAAAGAAAAGAAGAAGACACGCCAGTAAGATCACTGTTGGCCTTCCTCTATATTTCGCTTCATAGAACTTTTAGTTCAAGCATAGGCACCTGTAGTAAATATTCTCTGGAATACATCCACCGACTTGGACATACTCTCTTGACTACATAGTTTCAGAGATGAGAAAATTTGTTCCATGTTCTTCGGTTAGTGCTGTGAAACAGATTGGTATAATATGATAAGTGTATGGCTGAACTGGGAAATTAAATATGGTTGTCCACAATTCTACTTGCCAGCCTGTAGGAACTTGGTATTTTACATTTACGTATTCTTTCTGTTGCTTCCTTCTTTAACATGTCTTTCTCTTAATGGTGCAATAGATTTGAGAAGAAAGTAAGATATGCTTCTCGCAAGGCAAGAGCTGATGTAAGAAGACGTGTCAAAGGGCGCTTTGTCAAGGCTGGTGATGCTTATGATTATGACCCATTGAGTCAAACAAGAAGCTATTGAGAGTAAAACTTTTTACCTATGTTTAAGGAAAGAAACGATGCTTGTGAAATTGGATAAAGATTTGATTTCTTCAAAATGAATGAATCAATGGATATATTTCTCTATGGTTTTATCTCAGGGGACAGAGTTGTCTTCATAGATGAAGTTGGAAAAGGGAAAAGTATATCCTTAAGATTCACCAACAAGAATCTATATGCGTATTCATCATCAGAGAAAAGGATCATGCTGTCATCTGACAAAGCCCATATAAGATCAACATTATTTCTGGAGACTAGACTTAAACTACTTCGAGGTATTTGGTTCATGTTGAGTAGCCTTATTTGGGAAGAGGGGGACATGCATTTGCCCTCTCAGGCTGTAAACTATTCAAGATTCATAACATTATTAGTTTCTACATTTGTGAGCTTAAATATCTCACTGGGAGGCCTTGGATCAAAGTGTTGCCTGGAGAGATCATTTGAAGGCTTGCATATATTCTTCACCTTGGACTTGTTGATAACTTAACAATAGTCTCTTACAACTATAGAAACCTGAAGAAGCATAATGCTTTTGCCAAGATATGGTTAGTCACATTTCATGGGAGCATTGTAATATGCAAAATTATTTTGTCAGATGCGAGATGTACAGGTAACAATAATCATGTACATATTTGCTGGGGCAACATTCGGTTGTAATAATCTCTAAGTTTGGACTTGGATGTTAAATTTATGATATCTAAATGTTACAGGAGAAAACATAAAATTTGTTGTATGTTTCTTTGTTCCTGCCACAGCTTATTGGTCAGAAGGCTTCTGTGATGATTATACACACTTCGGGAGTGTTGCATTCATTACTCCTCTTGGGCTCCTGCTAAGGGTAGCCATGTTTCCTGAAAGAACACATAATAGTGAATTCATCACTTCTCTGCTACACTACCCTAAGGTTCCTTTTGCCTTACGAGGTTTTGGGTAGTTTATAGTACTTTAATGTTTTTTTTTTTTTTACCCTCACACCTTACCTCAACGAACCCTCCTCATACCCACCCCCGAGATTCCTCACTAATCCTTTGTTATGTTTCATGCCTCCTCTGACCCTTCTCATACCCCCACCTTCCGAGATTCCTCATTTATCCTTTGTCATGTTTCAAACTCAAGTGCTACTGCTTATCAATACACTAAGCAAGATTGCAAAGTGCACCTCCGAGAGTCAATGACACTCCTTGAAGAAGGTTCATGGAATGTAAGAGACCCAGTGAAGATAGGGGAAATGCACCTTTGTGAATCCTAGGTGCAGAATTTGGATATCACACCCTCAAAACACCATGACTTCCCGAACCAGGTTGTCCATTTTCACACGACCTCCCCCAATAGATAGTTTCTCTAAATAAGGGCATTGCAAAATACAAAAAAGCAACCCTTTGGAATTCAATCGGAGGATTCCAAATCTTTCAATGCTTATCACTTTTTGTTACACCCGTAAAGATTTAACATGTCTCTCAAAAAATCTCATACTATAATGTGAAGGGAATGACATGTTCGAAGATCCAGGTCCAAACAGGAGTGGCAGTGCAAAGTGCCCATTGAGTTTGTAACAATTGATGCAACAAAGGTTCCTTACACATCTAAGAACTGATGGAGATTGGAGTAAGGAGCCTTGCTATGTAGATGTGCTGTTTTGTTTCTTAGACTGCCCTTGTCAAAAGACAGTTTAGGGTTCAAATTGGGTAAAATACATCAAATAATGGTTCAAAGTTATGACAAGTATAACAAAATTCTTCATTACAGATATCAGTGTAGATGTAATCAGATTTAGTTTGTATAGTCATCAGGTGACAAACAATGCAATTACAGAGACTTTTTGAGCCAAAAGTTGCAAAATAATTTTGATGATCAAAATGAAAATGATGGTAAAACGCAATGCTGTATACCATCCAAGTCACATGAGACCAATAATAGGAAATATTTTCATACACAGGCATACACCACACCTTAAGTTGCCCAATTATAGAAGAAAGTGGAGAGGTTTTGGCTATTGATTAGTTGACAAAATTTTCCAAAATTGTGCTTGCATTTTCCCTGTAATGTTGCGAGTTGCCTACAATCTCTCCAACGTTCAGTAGTTAATCATCATCAGATGAAATATTTGTTTCTGATGGCATCCCAAAATCATCATCTCCATCGATTGTTTCCTGCCCAAATGCAGATGTATTAGAAGAATCAAGAGAATAGCAATGCCCTACAAGGGCATTTGGACCTCACATAACCATAGAAGATTAATGGATTCTTACAGGCATCTTGTCCCAGTCCTTCAACTTGGAGCTAGTTAACATGTAATTATCACGCAATGGAGCCCATGCTGGCCCATCTCCATCCCCATGACCAGTAGATGTCCCAACCTGCATGTTGCACTTGTAAATGATAGAATGAATACATTTTTAATGACAGGAGTAGTCAAACCACCCCAGGAAATGACTGATGACCTGTATAACTAGAAACATCAAAGAAGGCAAAAGAGAATGCTATGATGTAATATAAGAAACATAAGAAGACCTATATGCATGTGCCCCTAGTGTTAAGAGAGAGAGATTCTACCTTTGTAATGTTTCCAGCTGTTCGAAATGATGTATTGCCCAACTCTTTGAAAAATGTTTCTTTTCTTTTCTTCCTTATTACTGGAAGGATCAAGATTACATCATTTAATGTTAGAATCAGCTTCATTTCAGAAGCATAGGTGAGGCAATAAAAATAACCAAGAGAAAGAAAGAATATAGGTTTTGAGCCTTCTTATCGCATGTAACCACAGACAAAACCTAAATGGCTAATAAAGAAAACAGTTCATACATAGTTTATCAACATAGTAAAAACTGACGACAGCTTAGCTGCAACAATATGAGATGAATTAGCTAGCACATTTCCAAGAAAACTGAAACAGAGCAACAAGAGAAAACCACACATCTCCAGCTAAAAACCAAAAGAAAAACATAAAGCATGAAACATAAGTTATAAGGGCTATCATATCAGAGTGTTCAGAGATCTTCATCGGAGACATCCTTCTAGAATCAGTTGCAGATAGTTCACTTAATGATAGAAACATCATGGCCTATCAGAAATCAAGGCAAGTTCAGTGTATTGAAACTCCGACAACAGATCACAAGAGAATATGAAAGATCCAAAACTGAATACACTATAATTGCTATCCAAACTTTGGAATGCAATCTTGAAATACAATAACTCATTGTACCAGTAGTAGAAAATTTTAGCTGATAAAAAAGGTAGCAATGCCAATTGGAAGAAAGCATTCTAAAAATACTCATCAATCAGCCAAGAGCTTTGTAGTTCAGATTATTCCAGAGAGTCTCAAATTTACATATACAAACCTCAGTTAGGCAAATCTTATGTCACAACTCATTGAATTGATTTCAAACATACAGGGTGCAACATGTTCCAAGTATACATATAAGTTTCATGATAGGAAAGCAAAAGCATAAGAAGAGATGAACTTGACTACCGGCATTAGTTCAAAGGAAAAATTCACCATACTAAACAACCACACCTTCATGCTTTATCACATACCTTTTTCATCTTTTGATCTAGAGGGATTTAATCCTTTCTGAGCCTGTTGCGCTTTATTGACCTTTATACAGTAATGAGTTTACAAGAGTTTATAAGTTAGCAAGTTGTCTATAATAAACAAGAGAGAGAAAAAGTGTTCTAAATGAACAGAAACTTACAGCATTGAATAACTTGACCACTAAGAACCAGGAGAAAAAAATGGGAAACCAAAAAAAACAAGTCAGTGAGAAATTCTAATCCCTTTCAACTTCACATAACAGCTTCAGCATAATGAAAAATGTAAATAATACCTCCTCTTGTTGCAATTCCTATAAGCAACTTTTCATGTGAATCCAAATAATTAGCAGGCTTAACATGCCCCTTCTCTCCAACCTTTGCAACACAGAAAAAGCAAAGCTAAGTAAACAGCCCACTTGCAGAAAGTAACCAGGAAGTAGTGAAAAGGGAAAACAAATACTTGATAAGGAAAAAAACATTCATGCTGAAAAGTTTAACCCAGCTTGATTCGATTTAATAAAGTCATTTAAGCAGTCAGTCTAACTGCAAAACAACCAAAGATACAGACATAGCTTTAACAAAACAAAATCAAACTCAGAATACCAGGTGTTTCTCCTTCTTTGCTTCGCCCTTGACCTTTCTCTCTGCCTTTTCTTCAGCAAGCTTCTCAACAACCAGCTTCTTATGTGCTGATAGCACAGGACCCTAGCAAAGATTGAAAAAACACTTGTTAATAAAAACACAATTGAAGCCGGAAACTTTTGTTAAAAGTCTGTCAACTCACCAGCACATCATCATCAGTAGAAGCAGTCTTCTTTGTAATCTTCTTGAATGCCATTCGAAAAGCTTTACACCCATCCAAAAATCTCATAATTCCCGGCTGAATCTCACCGTCTTCATCCTCCAAATCTTCATTTCCTTCCTCAAAATTCTCTCCTTCTGCCTCCTCTGTATCCGAAGATTCTTCTGCTTCAGACCCATCTATTTTCTCACTGTTCCTGACTTCGAATTCTTCCCCACTATTCTCTTCAGCATCGTCATCTGAATTATAATCTCTTGCTTTCTTCTGCAACATCTTTTTCACTTTCCTATCAATTTTTTTAACCCCGAAATTCTCAGTGGCATGATTATTTATCAATTTCTTATTTCTTTTAGCTGCATTTTTGGAGTTACTCCTCTTGAAACGTGATTTCCTCTTCTTTGTGCCCATCTCAAGTTCTTCATCCATCCTATTGATTACACCCCCAAAAATAATAATAATAATAATAATAATAACAATAATAATATCTAACGCACAATCAAAAAATTATAAAAATTATAATAAAAAAAAAATTGCAAAAATATTTCTCGGAGAGCTTGCTAGTTGCAAGGTATCAATCAACAATCTCAAAACTCAGTAGAATGAAGGTTTAGGGTTTTTCCTCCTTTCATTCAAAATATTAATTCAATTCAGCAAAAGGAGATGTATTGTCTGCCTCTGCCCTGGCCGGCTTGGGGTAGCTTGTTAGGTTAACAGGTCGGACTGTCAATCTGGCCCAATCATAGGCCCAAAAAAAATAAAAATAATTGGCCCAGTTTGGGTTAATCAACATTATTATTTTAATTTAGGAAGATTAGTACTTCTATGCTCTACCTTTTTTTATTTTTAAAAGTATGGTCCAAAATCATTTTTGTAATTTTTTTATCCTTCATTTTTTTTTTTTTTTACTTTGTTCGATATCTATTTATTTTACTTTTTTAGTTCTTCATTTTTTTTTTCTCTTTACACAATTGGTTCAAAAAGATCAAAAATTGAAGAATTTTTTAACAAGTCAAAGAAAGGTGTTTTAAAATTTCATCAGGTAAATTGTTATATTTTTTCTCCAATTTTTTTTAATCTTTTTTATCCTCTACCTTTTTATTTTTTACATCATTAGTCTTGAACGTAAATTCTTAAAAATAAAATTTTAAAGCCCACAACAGGATTTGAACCAAAAGACTTTAACAACTCTACCATAAAAAACTTTAGTTTTAATTTCACATTGAATAGTATATATTGTTTTTAGTAAAATTTTTCTCAAATATTAAATATAATTTCATCATTCACATTTTAGTTTTCTCTATATTCGTATTTCATAAACAATTTATATATATATTCAAAGTTTTTTTTGTGTAGATGACTTTTATACAATAATTATTTTATTTAATTAAACTAAAATTTCCAAATATAATAACATGGAAGATCAATATCTTTAATCCTCCATCTTTTATTTTATTTTTGTGTTATAATAATTTTCAATTATATTACCTTTTTAGTCAATAATGTATTTTATTTTATTTCTAACATTAACCCTCTACTAATTTTCCATATTTATTATAATTGAAACTTTTAGTTTAATTAAATAAAAAAAATTAGGATCCAAAGTACACAAAAATCTAAAACAAGTATAGACATGCGATTATAATTATGATTATGTGTACATATATAATGAGAATGTATATAAGGACAAATATAAAAATTGATGTTGAATGATAGTATTGATAGTAGAAAGAAATGAACTCAAGCATCTCCTTTCTTTTATGCAGCTTAGAGAGCAAATGTATTAGGAGAAAGTCTCTCTTTCCTTGACTGACTTTAATACAAAGCGACAATTAGCTAATGAAAATTTAATATGGGGGCAAAATTACAATTATATTAAATTTTAAGGTTATTTTTTCAAAATATCAAAACATATATAATAATATAAATATATATATACGGTTTTGTTAAAGCGTGCCTTAATGCACGCTCTAACCGTTACCGTAACGGAATTCTTGCTACAGTGCTCATGCAGCTAACCAAGCGGAGCAAGAATTCTGTTACGGTAACGGTTGGAGCGCGCATTAAGGTGCGCTCCGAAATGCACCTTAGCAAATCCGTATATATAAAAATATATATATGTATATATATATATATATACGGATTTGCTAAGGTGCGCTCCGGAGCGCTCCTTAATGCGCGCTCCGG
>JAOXNR010000028.1:16916471-16927404 GCA_028571225.1 Parsonsia alboflavescens
ATCCCTCGTATCAGTGGGATGTAAATCACTACAAGAGACCCGACAAGGTTCCTCTGGATCCCCCGTATCAGTGGGATATAAATCACTACAAGAGACCCGACAAGGTTCCGCTGGATCCCTCGTATCAGTGGGATGTAAATCAGAGGTTTTACGGGCGACAAGGTTCCACTGGATCCCTCGTATCAGTGGGATGTAAATCACTACAAGAGACCCGACAAGGTTCCTCTGGATCCCCCGTATCAGTGGGATGTAAATCACTACAAGAAACCCGATAAGGTTCCGTTGGATCCCTCGTATCAGTGGGATGTAAATTTAATGCCCATGTTCTACGCCCAACGGATTTCGAACCTCCGCCTACCGTTGGAGTTAACCAAACATCACGTCAGTCTTACCAGCTCGCCTATGCCCCTGGGGGCATTCAAAAATCCACACTTGTTTTTTTTATTTTGTGGGGCAACCGGGATGGCAAAAACTCCTGAATTAGAAGTCCTTTTGAAGATTTATTTGAATACATAGTTCTGGAACAACCAATTTTTCAAGGTTAATTGAGAAGAACAAAATTTCTCACATCAGAACTAATTTCAAAAAACAATTAAATTACAAATATTTCAAAGTCCATTTTATAAATTAAGGGATTTTTTTTTTTTTTTTCATTTAAACACCAAATTGGTGCGGGAATAGCATCCATCCTAAAAGTCTAAAACCTTAAACATGGGAATCTGATCTAAAATCAACTTCAGGTTTGGGTAACAGTAAATGTTAGAGAAGGCAATTAAAAAATTACACATTCTTAAAACTCTTATCAAATATATACTCACTTGATCCCTCCCTCCATCATTAAATATAAACTGTTAATCGTCATTTTATAAAAATTAAAATTTTTTTTCCCTAAAATTTCCCTTTTTATTATCCTTTAAAAAATTTGAAAACCATCTCACTATATATCAGTAATATTTTAAAAAAATAACATCAAATACCTAATTATAATCTCCACATTTTTAGATAGGTACCGCTCAAGGTTTTGTGCGTGAGATCCGATATTTTAAATCCTATTCCAGAGGCGGAGAACTTAAAACCGGTTGTGGAGATGGTGGATGAGCCTCGTTGGATACTGGACCCCAGCGAGCCCCCCCAGATGTTAGAGAGTCGGAGGTCCTCTCAGAATCTCTGCATGCAGTATTCGTTTCGCGTTCGGAATCTGCCTAAATGGAAACCCGGTACCAAGGAACGTATGATCCGCGGCGCCCGTCTGACGGGCTTCGGTCTTGCCTGTGACTCTTGCGGCCACATCATGCCTGAGTTTTCAACCGTCGGATCATACGCTGATATTTTCGAAATTCCAAGGAGCAAAGAGGAGAGGTGAGGTAGGAACTTGCTCTGTTCTGAGATTGTGATGACGGACATGGAAATCATTTCCGGTGCTACCGTGTATCCTCCGGGGATGCCGGGAACTGTTCATACCACTTTCAAGGGTACGCCAGTTTCTCTCCAGGAGAACCCTTCTGATGGATTCTCCGGGCAGTGAGATGAGCAATTAATAGATATAAAAATCTGCAGTTTTTACTTTTGGTTAGGAGACCCATTCCCTGGTGTGTTTAATTTATCTTATCATATCAGTCTGTCAGGTTGTGATAGATGAAGCTTCACACTAATATATATTGACAAAAAATGAAACTCATGGTTAAGTACACAGTAGTGCTCAGTTGTTTGCATCCAACTTCAAGGCAGTTTTCCACCATAGCCATCCCTCCAACCTCAAATCTAGTACTCGAACTTGGACCAGTATTCCCAAGGCCGCAGAGACTGGAACACGTACTAGAAAATTTGCAACTTGTTGCATATGCCTCAATTCTTGGAAATCTGATTGAGCAGTGGGATGTGTTGGGGAGCAAAATGACAAAACAAAACATGGTTTTGTCATGGACTGTCAACTGAAAACCAAAGCATTTTTCTATTCCAGAAATGACAAAGAAGATAAAATGATGATTAATTTAAAGAAGGCCTAATCTCCATTTTTAATGTATTGGGTTGTTTCGTAAGAGGACCCTCCAGTGTCTTCTAGATATATCTCCATTTTTTCAAAGAAAGCTATGTCATTGTCATGCTTAATTTAATCCTGCAAGAAGTGGAGGAGATGATCACCAGTACCAAAAAATGGGAATCATGATACCCCCTACTGGTTTCTACAAGATCTTGATACTCCAGTCATCTGCAATCCTCACGTTCGGCTTGCGGATGGTTAAAACAGAAGGGCTCTGTCCCCCTCGAAGTCTAAGTGGCCCGAGTTCAATCTCCACCTTCTTTTTTGCCGGTTCAACAAGAGCAGATTTTGGTCCAGAAGAAAATCCCAACAGTATGATCCTTTCCACTGTGCAAGCTGTGGAATATTTATGTCCACCACCAGATGCACCACTGGATACAAGTTTTCCATCAGAAAATGTAAAACGGCGATGGATGTAGGCACCTTTGAGAAATTCAAAGCTCTTCCCATCATCAATGTAGAGTTCACCTTCAGCTTCCTGGGTACCATTAAGTGCAATAACCTATGCCACAAAAGAAATCCATATTTATCAAATTTTAAAATAAATAAATAAATTACCAGTCTACCCATATAAATAAGATTCTCATTGTCTATATTCTAAGAGACAGCATAACAGTAAGTGAAGATGGCACTGCCAAGAACTAATCCCCCTCCCAGTAAAATTTCTTCACTCCCAGAAAAGACCATTGGGGATTGATTGGAAAAGAAGAAGATGTACTCGAAGACTAAGAGTACTAAAGAAGGATCAACGTGTGAATGAAATTATCCCACAGCAAAGACAGAGCATTTTTTGACCCTTGACATAATATCCTTTCAACAACAATGAGCACCTTCACGAGAAAATGAAACACAAAACAAAATATTTCCAGTAGAGACATCATAGGCATTTTTTAAGATTGAATAGGCAAGTCACTACATAGAATAAGGATTTCATTCCTGCTCTACACTAATGAAAGTATGTCAATATCCACACAAGAAAGAGTTTCAAAAACAAACCACGATCACTGATGTAGATTTGAAGGCATGCTTTTCATGTCATAACCAGAGAAGGACAATGGTTGAATGTGCAAGGTCTTAGCTCAAATTATCTGACAGATTAGTTGATAAATACTTACAAAAATCCTCCTGTGACTTGCTTGTAATTTGGTACACTTTAAGTGAGCAGTTAATCTTATAATAATCACAAGCTTTACTTCTAGAAAAGAAATAAAAGAACAAAAGATTATAGCAAAGAAACAATAACTGATGCCAAATCATTAACTAGGAGAATATTGAAAAGGTACCAGAGTATAAGGATCCTTTTCCATTTGTGTGGAGCTTCTTCGAAATCGATCTTTCCTTGGAATGATAGTTCCAGCCCTTTGAAAGGACGGAATACTCTCCTCTGAAACCTCAAGTTTGTGTCTCCTACCTCCCTTGTATGCAGCTCCAGTTCTCATGTCGTACCAAGATTGTTCCCCAGGAAGATATACTGACACTTGTTTAGTTTGCTGATTGTAAAAAATCATCAAAGCATTTGATAGTGAGTAAAGAAAATTAAAGAAGAGGCATTCAAGAGCGAAAATTTGAATGTGATCTCACCGCAGTATAAATTCCTTGAACCAGAAGACTATTCCCCACCATAAAAGCCTCATCACTGCTGTAGGTTTCTTCATCATCAGGAAACTCCATCCAAAGAGGTCGCACAACCGGAATACCGCTCATGTTTGCCTCTCTAAATAATGTGTAAAAGTAAGGGAGATAGATATAGCGAGTATGTATGGCCTCACTGATAAGTTCTGTATTCCGTTCCCTGCACCAAGTAGAACATGACAAGAATAACATATTAGATGAGATAGAAGTTGTCACTCAAAAGGGAAAAGCTAAAAAGTAGTAAAAACGGCTAGTTGCACAAAAAGACGAAGTAGGTGATTATTTATATAAACTGTCATCAATTGGTTTTTCTTGTCAAGTCTTGCTAGCTCAGTGATACGCAGCAACATTTGAGACTGGGAGGTTTCGAGACACGATGAGAATAGATGGGGTGCCACTGCTGGATCCTCATGGGGAGGGGTATGAAGGGGTGAGTTTAAAAAAAAATTAAAATAATAAAATAAAAAATCCACAAAAGTACTTCAGATACCATTTGGAAAAATTACAAAATTGAAAAGATTACTAAATCAAGAACCCTGACCAGGTCATGGATTTGTCCAAAATTAAGAGGGGCTGTAGCCATTATTCAACTTTGAAGAACTAAAAAGATAAATTAAGAAAGATAATAAATTTTAGTAGAGTAACCATCCCAAAAATTATCAGATAAACACTTGATAACGGAACCTCATCTTGACAACACTATTCACTTCATGAAAAGCAATGACATGGCACCTACTATGAAAAAATAGACAGGGTTACTTGTCTTTTTATATTTTCCTTGCTCTAGATCATGGGAAATATAATTCTGTACTTGGCACATTCAGCTATTAGAGTATAAAACATAAACATGTTTATTGCTGATTACAGAATTTTTGTTAGTTTACCTAGGACATTATCTAGGAGGTCCATTACAGCTAAATGAGCTCAAGACGTTTTAGTGGATATCATACAGACCATCAAGAAGCAAATCATTTGCACCACCAACATATACACTGAAAAACAATATTAGCCTAATCATTCTTAAGTTCATAGTAGAATATCTCAAGCTCTAGTCTTTCATTTTTCCATTTTTCTTGGGACATGATGTAGGCAATCAGAAGTAGTGCCATGGCTCACCCAACATCTATGAACAGACAACATTATCTCATTCTAATCAGTCTACTTGAGACATTCTACAAGAAATAATGTATAATTTGGTGCAAGCATTTGATCCAGGATTTGAGCACTATTTACTATCTCAGTTTAACCTTCGGAGGACACCTACAATTAAATGCCGGTGACAGAAGAAATATTTATCTAAAGGCAGTGAGATCACTCTGACAAAGTATTCTCTGATAATTTGCCTACCTTAATATCATATTGTCTCAACTTGTGTAAATGTCAAATCTGTAAACAAAAGGATAGAATATCTTCCTACTAACATGGACTCATGTGGAAATTGGTTATGTGTATACAAGTGCGTGCACCAAGGAAATCAATACCCGCACCCCAAGTGAAAATCATGTGCAACAGCTGCATAACCATATTGTGCAACCGTAGTTGCAAATTGGTTGAAACCTATGTGCCATGCACAGCACAGGCATTCCCAACCAATCCCGTGTGTGTCTTGAGCCACAGCACCCAATAACCTCACAACCCAAGGATATGCTCCACAGGCTGAAACTCATCTTAAGCCTTAACTCTATAAAATCATATTCCTTGTAGCCTTGCCTTCTATCACAACGTTGTGTTTAATTCTTAGTTTGTGCTGCCCAGCACGGGCAGAAGGTAGGCCCTTCAGTTCATGTCGAGTATATAGTTTCTAGGGCTAGAACATGAGTTAATTTAGCAAACCCTAGGTTCTCAGAGAACACAAAGCCAAAGCCCATTTCCTTATAATTGGCAAATATAAAACTCATCTTACAAAATGCTGAAGTCCAGAAACATTTCATCTTCTCACTATTCACTAAGAGCATAGTGATTTAATTGACCTAAACTTGAGAAGATTCTTACAAATCCTACCAATACCTAACTTTTAATTAAACCTCTTCACAAAGCCTACTGTATGGAATTCCATGGCTGTTTTCCTCCTTTTATTATTTTGAATTGATTTATTTGACTACACTCATATTTTGCACCACTCATATGGCACATTAACACCAATGTATGGATAAGAAACCTAGAAGAGCATCACCCTTTTTTTTTCTTTTTCTTTTATCTTCCTTTCTAGGCATCCAATGGGTTAATTAAGTCCAAAATGTAGCTCTTCCTTTTGCATGTCTAGGGACCAAAATGTTCTCTCCTTTTGAGAAGAAAAAGGTGTTTAGTGTTGCCCTCTCGCTCCTCATCTTTTACCTTGGAAAGCTATATGTATTAGGAATTTACATACAGTTTACATTGATAATGAATAAGATCAATTAAGTTTTCTATTTTTTCTCTTTAGAGATTAGCCTTAATCTCATTTTGTTCTTTCTTGGGAATGCCATTATGGGACATTCCCAACCTTCTGTCTTCCTGGTTAATTATGCCAGAAAACAACCACGGCACAAGGGGATTATAAAAAGAAAACAGGTTCTTATAAAGATTCCATAAACTTCATTTGGCTCTCAAGACTCAAGTTTACATATTTGTATCAGCTTAGCAGGCAACAAACCTGAAGGTTATTTTATCAGTTATGAAAATTTTAAGTGGAGCCATTATTCTTCTTGTGATTATATAATGTCCTATGAAAACTGACTTGTACCTCAGAGGCTTCTTGCTTTGGTAAGCCCTAGCATCCTCTTGGCATGACCAATTTTAATATGAGACCACCTATCGTAGGATTACAAAGCACATGAAATGTGACTGCAGCAAAGCACTAGGTAAAAATCTATGGATACTTATTGTTGAGATATGAATAAGGATTAGAATACTATGTTCTATTAGGTTAAGGTTTTAAATTCTAGATGTTTTAGATTAGAAGATGCAGGACTTGGGCTGATATATAAGAATGACGGTTTTATTGATATTGAGTGTTTCTAGATGCAGATTAGGGAGATTCCATGGTTGATGGAAGGTCCACTACTTCATGGAAGAATGAAGCATATTGAGATAGATTGTCATTTCATTTGAGAAAAAATTCAAGAAAAGCACAAAAACACTCCATGATATATCACAATGGAGTTAGGATTAGTTATATTTGTAACAAGCTGGGCATGATTACCATCAATGCTTCAGCTTAGGGGGGAATGTTAAGATACGAATAAGGATTAGAATACTATGTTCTATTAGGTTAGGGTTTCCCATTCTAGATGTTTTGGATTAGTAATTGATTTTCTAGTTGGTTAAGGATATCAAAGTTTGAATATATATGTGTGGTCTTTATGAACAAAATTATTGGAGTTTTGTGTATTTAACACTTATGGTTGACTATTATTGACTGTTATGTTAGTTATTATATTCTAGATAGAATCATAATTGATTAGGTCATTCTTTGATTAGTAGTTGCCTATTCGATATAGTTATTGTTTTGATATCTCAGATTTCTTTAAATACATATAATTCTTTGTTAGTAAGATGAGCGATTGATTTATCCTCCCAAACCCTAAAAATCTACATGGTATTAGAGCCAGGTTACCTTTGAGGTCAAGTATTCTCTCTCTTCAACCTAAGGTTCAATTTGTTGGTTTTTGGGGAGTCAACTATTCCATCTCTACAACTTAGGGTTTGTTTCATTGTCTTTTGAAATTAGGTATTCTCTCTTAGCAGCCTAGCAGGACACACTTTCCCTCTTCTTGTATTACTGCCTTTGCTGCCTTTTTGACATTGATTATTTGTAGAAATTTTGGGTTGAAGAGAATAATAAATTTCTCATATCAAATTATCATAAAGATATACATGTATATGAAGAAATCAAGAATACCTAAATGGTAACTATAATTAGACTAGGTAACTACTAATCCTATCTCTATTAGACTGGGTAGCTACTAATCCAATCTAACATCAATTAACAACCTAAAATCAAATAACAATTATAATCCTCTCTAGAATGTAGTAACTAACATAATAGTCAATAGTCCCCCTTGAGTTGGTGCAAAGATATCACACATGCCTAATTTACATAACTTGCAAAGAGGTCATTTGTCACCTATGTCAATCCTCTTCCTGGCCTGAATGTACATATTGTGTAGTGGGTGTAGTGGCAATGGTTGAGGAAGTCAAGTTTATTTAGGAGGAGGCTAAGATGTTCAATTTCATTGGGAAGTTAAGGATCCAATGGGATTCTCTCCTGCAGATGTCTCTCCCATTTCACCTATGTGTTCTTGAGTTTTGATGGATTCATATGCTTTCCCCCATGACCTCTAGTTAGGTGACCTTTTAGCTTCCAACACGTCTCTTTGGTGTGTTTCAAATTCCCACAATAATCACAATGAAGATGATCCTTATCAAAGGATGTTGTTGCATTTGGTGGTTCAAGAGAGACAACTGGTCCAGCTTTCTCAGTTTGAGATGGGTAAAGAATGGATCCACGATTGCTTTCTTCTTGTATGGCATGAGAGTAGGCATCCTCCAGTGAAGGAAAAGGACTCCTTCCAAGAACTTCGGCCTGAGATTGATCATATTCCAAGTTCAAACCAATCAAAATCATACACCTGCTCCTTTTCAACTAACTTTTGAGATATAAATACATCTTCTGCACAATGTGCTTGAAGGTCTTGATAATAATCCTTCTCCTGCACTAAACCATTTAACTCAAAAAAAATAATCCATTATGGACAATTCACCTTGCTTTGTATTATGAATTTTGTTTCATATTCCAAAAACTTGTACATCATTTCCTTTGCGAGAATAAGTCCTTTTTTGCGGAATTCCAAATCTTTGCAGACGTATCAAGCAAAAGATACTGTTTTCAAATTCGAGAATCCATAGAATTCAAAAGTCACGACATAACCAAAGAGTCATCAGAATCCCATTAGCTATAAGAAGCATCAATCAAAGGAGGAGCTTGCTCGTCTCCACTGATAAAGCCAAACATCTATTGAGATTTAATGAAGAGTAACAAGCCCGGCACAAAGCAAGATAGATGCCAGCATCATCCAACTTCACATTTCTAATTGGGGCTGAAGAACCAAGAACCATGGGTTTGGAATCGCCCATGGTTGAGTGATCTGTGTGGTTGGAGACTCAAGAAGAGGGAGAAAACTCAACAAAGATGGCATAAACCCTAAGTGTAGAGGGAAACTTTCAAGCAAGCTGTAGAGGGAGTAACAACTCTATCTAAAAAAGACAGCAATGGCAATAACACAAGAGGGAAAACACATCCTCTATTAGGTTGCTGAAAGAGAATACTCAACCTACAAAAAAGCAACAATGATGGTAACAAGAAGAAGGAAAACGCGTCCTCTACTAAGCTGCTAAGAGAGAATATTCAATCTCAAAAAGGCAGCTAAAAATACCCTAAGTTGCAAAGAAAGAATACTCAACCACAAAAAAGCAACAAATCAAACCTTGGGTTGCGGAGAGAGAATACTCGACCTCAAAGACAACCTGGTGGCAGCAAAACAAACCCAACATTGCAAAGAGATAAGACTTGTCCTCAAAGGTAACAAATCACATCTTAGGTTGCAAAAAGAACAACCTAGTGGCCACAAAACAAACCCAACGTTCCCTTGAGAGAATAATCAACCTAAGAGGCAACAAATTGAACCTTAGACTGCAAAGAGAGAATACTCGGCCTCAAAAGCAACCTGATGGCAGTGAAACAAACCCAATGTTGCACACAAAGAAGACTCAACCTCAGAGGCAACAAATTGAACCTTAGGTTGCAAAGAAAGAATACTCGACCTCAAAGGCAACTAGCTCTGATACAATGTAGAAATTCAGGGTTGAAGAAAATAATAAATTTCTCATATCAATTATCACAAAGATAATTGTATATAAAGAAACCAAGAATACTTAAACGGTAACTATAATTAGACTAGGTAACTACTAATCCTATCTATATTAGACTAGGTAACTACTAATCCAATCTAACATCAATTAACAATCCAACATCAAATAACAATTATAATCATATCTAACATGATAGTCAACAGCATTCTCTCTCAGCAGCCTTGAGTAGAGACAAGTTTTTCAACTTCTTGTGTCAAAACTTTTGCTGCTTATTTGAGGTCAAGTTTGTCCTCCTTTCACAGTTGTCTAGGGTTTCCTCAAGGTTTCTTGGATTATTAGGAATTTAAAACTTTATTGGATTTCAAGAGATTTGAGTTTTTCTCCTGATCCATCACTCTCCAGCCACCAATGACTATTGCAGCAGTGCATGGGCCAGAAGCAACACTCTCCCAATGTTTTTCCGAGTGGGTCTTGCCCAAATCTTTTCATGCTCCAAGGTATTAGAAGCCCTTTTTGACATCTTTACAGTTCCTTTCTGTTGGGCTGTCCGTTTTCTGCAAATTATAAGAGAAATTAAGGTGATGGACCTGTCTTCTGCCCAAATTAATAATGTGGAGCTAGAAGGCATTGATTATACACAATGGGATTCTAATAAAGCAGTACAGTAGATACTATAGGCTTTGTTATCTCTTTGACTTCAAAAAAATTTGGGGCTGTCCGTTTGCTCTGACATGCGCCTTCTTTGGCGACACGCTGTTTTTCCTCAGCTAATATTTTTCATACATTCGTTTGCAAGTTGGGCAGGTGGAACATCCACCAACTTACTATATTCTAGATAGGATTAAAATTGATTAAGTTATTCTTAGATTGATTAGTAGTGGCCTATTTGGTAGAGTTAGTATTTTAGTATCTTATATTTCTTTATATACATGTAATTCTTTGTTGATAAGATGCGAGATTGATTTATCCCCCTTACACTTATTAAAGATGAAGAGTCAATAGGTAGTCTGGATGATGGATTCTTGCATAGAGTTGCTGTCCAAAAGAATCATCACCAAAGGCAAAAACAAAAAAAGAACAAAAGAAAACACCCTTCGGAAATCACATCCATTTTGTGCTGCAGGTCAAATGAAGGTGAAGATTTTAGAGGACATATGGAGTGCGATAAACCTAAAGTTCTAAATCATTTTTTCCTCTTTGCTATGCAGATTTTCTGTTGAGGACAAGGAAACAGAGGAAACATATAATTAAGGTGAAAGACAACTTTGTAAGACAAGTCAGCAAATTCGACGATGCGAGATGGTAGAGAATATTTTAATTTGCAAGTAAAAACTGTTAAAATATGGGCTTGGGCCTAACTCAACCCCAAAAGCTAGCTCAAGGGGGGAGGATTGCCCAAGGCCTTATATA